>PVHP010033823.1:0-19422 GCA_004024765.1 Zapus hudsonius
GACCTTGAACTCATGGCAATCCTCCTACTTCTGCCTCCCTAGTGCTGGGATTAAATGTGTACACTACCATGCTGTAGTTAAAAAAAAAATTGCAGTGTGTATGTGTTTGAGCACATGTGTGGAGGTCAAAGGACAAGCTTGGGTGACATCTTCAGAGAGGTTCCTTTGAGAAACTGTCTCTCACTGGTCTGGAGCTCACCAGTTACCCTGGGGATCTTCTAGTCTTCACCTCCGAAGTCCTGGACTACAAGCGCAACCCCCCCCCCCCCACAGGTCTGTCATTCTATGTGGGTACTCGGCATCAAACTTAGGTTCTTGTGCATGCAAGGCAGGAACTTTGCCCACTTGAACTATCTCCTGGCCTGGTTATTTTGATCTTCAGTTTTCCCATTTGCTTCTTGGTTGATAATATCTGGAAAATTGTTTCTACTGTATTTGGTTAAGTGAAACATGCCTTTCAGTAAATTCCCCTGGATTATTGTTTTAAGATATCTTTTTATGTTGTTCCACATTGGCTGTTTGTTATTGTTCCATGTACTTTTTCTAAACTCAGGTTCATAATTATAAATGACTGTCAGCTGATATCACGAGGCAGTCTCAGTGGTTAGCGTCAGCAGGATTAGTGGTGTAATTTGCAGCATCCTCCACATGTGGTTATTTTTTCCAGCACCGCATCTCAATTGAACATCAGTGACACTGTTTCTTCCCTCTGCAGTGATGACATAACTCCATCTTAAGGAAGGGGCTGCACAGTCTAGGCTTGCGTACCCACGGGTACACAGGTGAAGTGGGAATGCCTTGGGGACTGGAAAGGTCACACGAGAGGGAGCGCCCAGAGAAAAGGAAGCCCAGGCTTATGGTGAGCACTGAAGTAAAGGTGCGATCTCAGTAGGCTGAGGTTATCGTTGGGCTGCAGTGAGAGGAGACAGAGAAGCAGCAGCACTTGAGACCAGTGTGGTTGGAGTTAGGGAGCGAAGGCTGGAAAAGTGAGGGCTGCGTCCGCCAGCCATTTGAGAGAAGGGAATTTTTGTGCATGTAGGGATGACACTTATAGTGTTTTTAAAGCACAGGCAGTAAGGCACCAGAGCAGAGCATCTGCCAACAGAATGAAGTAATTATCCTCAAATTATCCTTGGAGCATCTATTGTTTCTGGATCAGGAAATAAAATTATGATCAAACACTGACTGTAGAGAGTTTAAATTTTCTATTTCATTATTCTTATAAACATTTACTAGTAACTGTGTTTTGGAATTGGCTTTTTCTGTAATGTTGGTTTTGCTAAGACTAGATGAAAGCTGGTGGTCTATATGTATGCATCCTTATATATGTATGCATCAGTTTGCTCAGATGTGGGGCCATATATGCTCACCAATCACTGTACCACTGAGCTACATTTTTTTAAGTTCTCAAGACAGAAACCCTAGGTTTGAATAACATTTAGCAAATGTTATTCCCAACAATTTCTGCATTCCATTGGTAGAGTGCTTAAAGCCCTGGATTCAGTCCTCAGCACTACATAAAACCTGGTTTGCACACATGTAATAGCACTTAGGAAGTGGAGGCAGGAGAATGGGGGTGGGAAAGAACCAGAGGAAAAAGTGTCAATAAAGTGAGAACTAGCTGAACTTTAGAAAGAGGAAGCTAATGTATAGCTATTTAGCTTTCTATAATGCTAAATACATTTTTGGCTTCTGTTGAAAAATAATATTTCAACTTATTGGCATATGTATGGCTTGTTCTCGCACTATTTACAAATAAAACAAATATAAAGCCTTCTGGCTTAGAGCCATTTTGCTCATTCTGACACTTTCAAAGAATAAGGTATATCCCAGCTCCACTCCCTGGAGCCCACTGAGCGAATGGCTACCTCTGCCTGAGCTTCCAGGTACTCAGTCATGTTTTTCCAGACACTTTGATGCAGTGGCATTCACTTTCCTAGTTAATAGAAATCAATCAAAGAGCAATATGAATGTGGAGATTACTTTATAAAACATTGAACCCTTTGAAAAACCGAGGCTACTGATAAGTTAGATGTTATCAGACCCCCTAGAAAACACTAGAGTCTCTGAAGAATCCTGTGATTGATGCTACACAAGGTAGACCCCTCTCCAGTCTAAAGAACCCAAAATTGTAAATCTTCACAGATGATATAATGATGTATAATGATGTAATGATGTAAATGATTCACATTGTGGATTTGTGAGAAGTACTGGAAGCTTAGCCAGAGAGAGGACCTTGAGTCAAAGCTTTACTTCAAACATGTTTACACAGATAGCTTTAAGGCAGATTATAAAAGGCATGTACACCATACTTAAAAATCTGTACTTGTAACTCTCCCTGCCCTATGTTTTTTTTTTTTAACTAGTTGGTATTTTATATGGTTTTTCAATTTGGATTAGATATCAACTATACTTTGAGAACTAATGATACTGCTGAAAACAGCATCTAACCTACTTTATTTGGTATACATCCTGTTTCTCCTCATCACATTATAAATAGATTTATTTTAAGCATATGCTGAAAGATGTCCAACATGCAAATAGAAGGGTGTAGGCATAGTAAGAAGTTGAAAGACACCTTAAGTATTACTGCCAGCACCCCAGATTAAAACTGATGAAATGGTGCTACCAGGTTGAGGTCATCTTAAAGTGGCCACTGAGGCAGCAAACGGCTGTTTGGTCTGTGGTCTCCCTACCTGTCCTGGACCTCCACCCTGACTGGTAGCATAACTTACAGAGCCCTTGCCTGTCATTCAAATGAGCTTGTGGTATGGTTTTGGTTTCGTTGGACACCTGAGGCGGCCCTCACATGTGCCAGATGAGTAGAACATGTTGCCAAGCTGCCGAAGACCTCTGTCTGGTACAAGTCCTGGAAAAACCTTCATGATCTTGAGGTAGTGGCTAAACACCTCACCTGCTAGATAGAATGGAACCGATTGTGTTGGAATCAAATTAAACTAGCAGGTTTTTAAAAATGTAAGCTTCATGTATAGAAAATACATGAGCATCATAAAAGCATATTTAGCACTAACATATGACTTACTCCCCATACTGCTCAGGGAGCTTCATCCTCTTTGGGTCTTTCTTACAGCGTTACCCAGGCCAACCTGGGTACTGAGGAGTTGAACCTGGGCCACCTGGCATTGGAAACAAGTGCCTTTAACTACCCAGTTGTCTCTCCAGCCCCAGAGGCTGAGCTTTAATGAGTAAGTTTATTTGCCACTTAGGGAAGTCTGGTGAAGAAGGGAAAAAAGAGGCATTAGACATGACCTATGCCCTGTGGGATAGTTTATCTGCATGCAGGTATATTGCACTTATATTTTTCCAGTTACTATGCTAACATTGGTCTCCCCCTCTCCCTTATTCAGTCATTCATTTATTTTTGAGGCAAAGTCTCACTGTGTAGCTCAGGCTGTCCTGGAGCTAGTAATCCTCCTGCCTCAGCATCCCGAGTCTGCACAAATCACAGCTGTGCACCAGTACTATACTTCCTTTTCATCTTTCATTTATAGTGTATATTTAAAAATATTTTATTTCTTTATTTGAGAGAGAGAGAGAGAAAGGAGAGTAAGAGAGAGAATGGGCACACCAGGGCCTCCAGCCACTGCAAACGAACTCCAGACACACATGCCCTCTTGTGCATCTGGCTTTACATGGGCCTTGGGGAATCAAACTCTGGTCCTTCTGCATTGCAGGCAAACGCCTTAACTGCTAAGCCATCTCTTTAGCCCTGTAGTGTATTTTTTGATGAGTACTGTTGATTAGTTATGTCATCTAAGATGAATGAGGGGAAACCTAAAGTAAAAATCTGTTAAGTGTAATTTAGACAGAAGTTTGAATATATAAGTTGATAGATTGCCTTTAAATCCTCATTGGTGATAGGCAAATTAGGTTACTACCTGCATATCAACCCCCATTAACTCTTTCAGAGCATTAGACTACTGTTTAGTCTACCCAAACAGGAATTTACTAAGATTAACATACTCAGACAGTACTCTGAAGACGCTGGAATTAATGAAGCCTCTGAAGTACTTTGTGTTTTCAGAGAGAATCTGACTCAGCAGCCACAACAGTTGAACTTGGGAACAGACATTTTAAAACTCAATACCTCGGGCTGGAGAGATGGCTCAGTGGTTAAGGCATTTGCCTCCAGTGCCTTAAGGCCCTGGGTTCAATTCCCCAGTAACCACATAAGGCCAGATCTACAAGGTGGCCCTGTGCGCTCGCTCTCTCTCTCTCTCTCTCTATATATATAATATATATATATATATATATATATCTGCTTGAAAATGAATAAATAAAATATTATATTAAAAAAACTGAATACCTCTTAGCAGAATTGTTGCTAAATTTATGCATGCTCTTTTCTTATTTTATGTGAGTGTTCCCCAAGGTTCAGTCAAGTGTAATTTCTTGGTGGTCCTGTGTTTTCACAGGATCCAGCCTATCATCTTGGTGTGCACACATGGTTTTTGGACCAGTGTGAGTCTTCTGGCTGTCTTGTTCTAGGCCCTTAGTGTGGATGTTAGAGGTAGGGTCTCCCTCAAGCCCAGGCTGACCTGGAATTTACTATGTAGTCTCAGGAAGGCCTCAAACTCAAGGTGATCCTCCTACCTTGCCTCCCAAGTGCTGGGATTAAAGGCATGTACAAAGAAGCAAAACTAGTTATGTGCTAGAATTCAGCCCATTGATGTGAGGAAGGACTCCTGACTATGCAGAGGGAAGAAAATGGTGGGAGGCTGGGAATGACCTGGATTTGGCTGCAAGAGAATACACATGTTAAAGTTCATCTACCTGTTTATAGCACACTTGAACGCTAGCTGTGTATAGATGAAACCTCAAGACAACATGGGTGGGTAGTGTCCACCTTCCAATGCTGTGTCGAGGCTTGCATGTTGTATGTAAGATGCTGAATTGTGGGTGAAAATAGAAATAGTGTCCTAGTGAAATATGTAGCTGATACACGCCCTAACTGGATTCACTGCACAGTTTAGCTTTGGAGGCTTTGGTTTTGCAGTGCTGGGGACAAAAATCCAGGACGAGTGCTTCACTACTACTTTCCTACCTAGAGACATTTTTAAAAACTGTTACATGAGTTTTATTGTCATGTTTATTGCTCTGTTGGAGTCCTTATTTAATAAAGTTATTTTTATCTTGGCTTATGGTGTAAATGTTTGATCATCAGTAGAAAATTGGCAGTGTGGCTTGATAGATTAAGCAACCTTCTCCCCCTACTGCACACACCCAAACAAAGAATTTTGGGTTGATTTTTAAAGTGTATAGTACAACAGCTTGAGATTTCTTCTCCTGAGTCTTTTCATGAATAGGGAAGCTTTTTTGGTTTTGTTTTGATTTTAATTTTTTTTTTTGAGATAGGATGTAGTTAAGGCTAGCCTGAAGTTTACAGTGATTCTCTCGTCACTGCCTCCCAAATTCCAGAATTATAAGTGTATATCATCACACCTAGCTTCAGGAAGCATTCTTTTTCATGTTATTTTATTGAGAATTTTATTACATGAACAAACTGCAATTTGATTACATTTCCATCCTATTCCCTCCTCTCCTATCCTCCCTCCCTCCCCTTACCCCATTCCGTTGAGGCTCCCCCTCTTCTTCTGTTTTGTTACATTTTTAAAAAAATGTTTTTGTTTATGAGAGGAAGGGAAGGATGGGGAAGAGAAAGAGAAAGAGTGAATGGACGTGCCAGGGCCTTCTGCAGATGAACTCCAGACACACACACTTTGTGCTTCTGGCTTTGTGTGTGTACTGGACTGTCAAACCCAGGTGGACAGGTTTTGCAGGCAAGCAACTTTAACTGCTGAGCCATTTCCCCAGCCCATGCCTCGTTCTTTTTGTCCTTCCCCATCCTCTATGCCAGAATGTTGATGGGCTCAGAATTGTATAGGTCTTGGGGGGTAGCTACATCTGCTGTGAGGTCATGAATGCACATTCAGGTCATGTCTGGAAGACAGTGCCCCAAAGTACTCCTTCCCACCCTATGGCTCTTCCACTCTTTCTGCCTCCCACTTCCACCATGTTCCCTGAGCTTGGGGGTGGGGAGATGACCAGAGATACCTCCTTTAGTGTTTTGCTCTGTGTTTCTATTTAGCCAAGGAACAGTGGAAGCTTCCCTCTGGGGCCTATGCCCTCCCAAACCATAGGCTTTTGACAAAGTTTTTCAGTACCAGGCATGAATTCCCTCCCACTGAGCATCCCTCCAATCCAGAGTTGTTTACCTCTATAACTTACGTGCCACTGTTGTACCTGCGGGCACCTCTTTGCTGGCTGATTGATTGTATAACTTGTATGATCCACTGTTGTTAAGGCTGTGGATGACTTTTCTCCCTCATCAGCTTACGTATCAATGTCCAGCAATATGGCTGCTGGCCAGATAGGAAGTGACTTCCAGCTCAGTTCCAGTTTGATTTCTGTGTCCTGAGACTACAGCTTGTGCTGTCTTCAGCAATGGGCATTACTGTTTTGTTCTGGTGGGTAACTAAGGGCATCAGCAATAGCCTGCATTGTTTTGGAGGCCTCATGGGCCTGCCTGACCAACAACTCACTGGGGGAGAGACCCTTCCCTGCCCATCCCTGACCCTGGTGTTTACCTTAAGCAATAATAAGGCTTTAGGTAAGGCTTTGTAAGAAACATTCTCTTTTTTTTTTTTCCCCAGTGGTGTGTGTGTGTGTGTGTGTGTGTGTGTGTGTGTGTGTGTGTGTGTGTGTGGGCTTCCTGAGGTAGGGTCTTGTTCTAGCTCAGGCTGACCTGGAATTTATGTAGTCTCAGGGTGGTCTTGCACTCACAGGGATTTTCCTACCTCTGCCTCCCAAGCGCTAAGATTAAAGGTGTTCCCCACCATGCTCAGCCCTTCTAGGAAGCATTCTTAAAGAAAACTTGCAGATGAGCATAATGCAACTTAATGTAAGGAAAACCGTACAGAGCTGTGCAAATGAGCTTAAATAATAAAGCATCCTTTGAGATGTCTCTTCCAGGCCTCTGGACAGTTCCCAAGCGCTACCACAGCTGTTGCAGCCACACTTGAAGTAGTCTAGACTTTAGGGATGAACTCAAGTTTAAAATGCGATACAGGGCAAAATAAGAACTTAGCTTATAAAGACCACCCTACACATTTGGGTGGGTAGTCTCCATGTAAACTGCAATTATGCAAATATTCCCAAAAGAAAAAGTCCAAATTTAAGATAGACACTTAACTTTGATTCCAGCACTCAGGAGGCAGAGGTAGGCGGATCACTATGAGTTCAAGGCCACCCTGAGACTACATAGTGAATTCCAGGTCAGCCTGGGCTAGAACAAGACCCTACCTCGAAAGACCAAGTTGGGGGTGAAGGGGGTAGGAGGAGAAGGAAGAAGATAGCAGCTTTTAAAGTTTTGGTGTCCTATGAGGTTTCTCTTTCGTGCTAGTGGACAAAACTAATTCCTTCCATTAGTTTGCTTTGGCTCCCTTTGCAACTACAGCATCAGTAGAAAGGGCAGTGGATTAAAATACAATTTTTAAGGAAAGAAATATAGAAATAACTGAGTCATATACCCTTCCTAAAAACAAAAAAGAAACAGCAAAAACTGAAAGGTACTGTGCAGTCTGCCCGTTTGTCACTGCACCTCATATACTGTCCCGAGCAGGAGCCTCTCTTACTTCTTGTTCCTACAACCTTGATTCCATAGAGGAGGATTTTATACTTGTCAGGTGGTTTTAAAAATTTTTAAATATTTATTTGCAAGAAGAAAGAAAGGGAGGGAGGGAGGGAGGGAGGGAGAGAGCGCTTTCACACTGGCCAACAGGGCCCCATAGATGCTATTGTTTCTCCTTTGTCTGGAGACAAGACTTGAACAAGGTCCAGGGAGGGTCTCAGGGCAGGCTCTTCAGTGAGGGAAAATGCAAAGTCATGTCTTTCCCCTTCGTTCAGGGTTTCCATTTCCATTCCCACAGAAGTCTTGTGTAGGCTGTGATTAAAGCCTCCAGATGGTGGTGGGCTGCCATTTTTAGTTCCTGATAATTTTATGTGAATGTGAGTATAATTCAGACTGATTAAAACGGGCCTCAGGAATCTCACTATCAGAAATGTATGCATAATTGAATTACTTAGATGGTTCCCATAACAAAAGACATTTTCATGTTTCTACTGTCCTTTTACTGGGGAGATCTCAGACTTGGAGAATGAGAGAAGAGGCCTCAAGGTTGTGAGGTCAGAAGCTCATAAAACCCTGTCTCTGTTGATGGCAAAGATGGTAACAATATGACAGTCCAGTATATATCACAGGGTTAATTCGACGACTCACTGAAATGATACACAGGGAAAGGCTGGCTACGAAAGCTTCACCACATACAGTGTTTGTAAATAATGGTCTTATAGATTTTTGCTTTGAGTTAATAGCTTTGCCTATCTTGATAAATCTAAATCTAGCAAAAGAGTAGTAGTAGTCTGTTCCTTCTTGAGGAAAGAAAGTGATGTTGCCTCAGGGCATATCTTCCTTAATGGAGGGAGGTGGGATGAGCAGAACTACTTCCACGTGTTTCACCAAGAAAAGGGTGAGAGGAGGTGGTGGGCAGAAGGGTAGCCCGATAGTGACACCCACTGTGAACCCTCACTGGGCCTGGCACCAAGCTGCAGAGTGCCCCAAGTACGGCACTAGGTGGTTCTTGTTCTCATTCCATAGTTGAGAAAGCTTGAATAATTTTTCCCATGAAACTAGTAGCTAGCAGGAATTTGAGCCAGGATCTCAGACTCTTTACCTGGGGTATATGCCATCAGGCTGAGACAGCTAGTGGTTCATATTAGTTATACATTACTCTTTGAACAGGACATATTTTTTGCTGTTTTTTGAGGCAGGGTCTCACTTTAGTCCAGGCTGACCTTACTCTGTAGCTCCAAGCTGACCCAGAACTCACAGCAACCTTCCCACATCTCTGCCTCCTGAGTGCTGGGATTAAAGGCCTGGGCCACCAAGCCTGGCTTCAGGAATTGTTAATTTTTCTTTTGGTGAACGTGACATGTATCTTTAAAGCACACTTAGTGGTAATAACTCTGCTTTGATGCATTTCTATGCTACCTAAGCAGGAAGAGCAACATTTTGGAATGATTGGAAGATTCAGGAAGTAACCTGTTTTTCAAGTGCTATGAAATGTAATTTTATATAACTAAGGTAAGGCTTTAAAGAGGCGGTGACTGTACGTTACAGGTGTCCAGTCTGGAAGAGCAGCGCAGAGGTAATACATGAGTAGCATTGGTTGGGTAGCAAGTCTATATATATATATCTAGAGATGTTCTTCACTTAATTCACTTGAAAAATTCATTTGTTGAGCTGGAAAAATGAAAACCATTCTAATATTCTGCTATGGCTTATAATAACACTGTTCTCAACTTGTCAGGGCAGACATGAGGACTAAGCCGAGTGACACCAACTCGTGCCACCATTTTCCACTTCAGCCTCCTTCCTCTTAGCTGAAAGTAAAGAGTTTTTTTTTTTTTCCTTGACTAAACATTTGGTTAAATGGTAAAGTAATTTGTGAAGATGAAGCTGTCAAACCCAGAAATAGCTATAATGATTTTGACGGCTGGTAGAATACTCATTGGAACCTCTTACCTAAAGTAGAATTTTATGTCACTGAGTGAAAAGACATCCAGGATTAGCTGATTACATTCTTCTGAGGTGCATCAAGGCCAAGTGTTAAGTACTTTGTAGAAGAGTAATGTTTCTGTGGAGCTCTTGAGCTCAGCTGCAAGTGGAGAGTGAGGAACATCTGAGATCGAGTAGCCCTCATGGGTTCCTACATCTCGATTCTGGGATTCCAATCAGCATGTCCCTTATGTCTCACACAGACCGAGGCTCCATCTTGGGGACCGGAGATCCCTGTTGGGTTCACGTCTGAGCAGCAAAGATGGACACTTACGTGTAATACTAAGCATGGCACGGTGATAGACAGTTTGTTGAGTGCGGGAAAGGCTGCTGGTTTCTGAGGTGACCTTGTTGAGATAATAGTTTAGCAAACCAGCTGTAAAGTCTTTTGAATTTTCTACCAAGCACATATATTTCCTCATAAAAAATAAATGTCAAGGAAAACCCATTGTACCTCTTGACTGCACTGTCCTTCCGTGGGCTATGATGAAGTCTTTGATTTGACGACGGGAAGGCTTTGTCTTTAAGGAAGTGCTAGCTTCTGTTGAGTAACTCTGTATTTGTGTATGTGCATGTTGTGCATGAATGATCTGTGTGTTTGTATGTTCATATGCATGTGGGTATGTGCATGTGGAGGCCAGAGATTGAAGTGGCTTCCTTGATCACTATTTACTGAGGCAGGGCCTCTCTCTTGAGCCCAGGGCTCACTGATTCGGCTAGCCAGCTTGTCCGTGTCTCTGCCTCCCACCACCTCGGACTGCAGGTGGGGCATCGTGCCTACCTGGCATTTATGTGGGTGCTGGGACCCAAACTTCATTCCTCATGCTTGCTTAGCAAGTGCTTTATCCACTGAGTCATCTCCCTAGCCCCTAAAGTTTTATTTTATTTATTTTTTTTGACAATTTTATACATATGTATAATGTATTTTTATCATGAATTTTATTGAAGGTTTTGATATAATAACATAGAATATCTTACTGAAAAGAATACACTACAAAACTGAGTAACTTAAAAAAATTTTACTTGCAAGGAGAGAGAGAAGAAAAGACAGAGGGGGAGGAAGGGAGAGAGAGAGAGAGGAAGGGGAGAGAGAGAGGAAGGGTGAGAGAGAAAAAAATCATTGCCCCAAGTCCTCTGACCACTACATATGCCCTCCTGATGCGTGCACCACTTGGTGCATCTGGTTTACATGGTATTGGGGATCAAACTCAATTTATTAGGCATTATAAAGCAAGTGCCTTAACTGCTGAGCCATCTCTCCAGCCCCCAAACTCAGTAACTTAAACAACACATAGTCATTACTTCATAGCTTCTGTGGGTCAGAAATCCTGGGCTCTGTTTGGATATCTGGAATGGAGGAGATTCACAGAGCCTGAATGTCAGGGCATCCTTAGAGGCTGTCTGCCTTGGGAGGGAGACCTCAAACTGTCAGCAAGAACAACACTTCTTCCTGCCTCCTCAGGAATAAGAAGAGGAACCTTTTCCTGGATTTTCCATCTAGTTATCAAGTAGAACACCCATTGGAAATGGGCACTATCCAGAACAACAGGGTAGTGGGTGGAATTACAAGGCATCTGGCTTTCTCAGTTTATAGACCCATGGAGTGCTTCTTGGTCACCTTCACTGTCATCCTTCTCAGTCCCAGTTGGCCAGCTAGGTAAGATGGCTCTGGGTTTCCTGTTCTCAGCCTTACACTCACTTCTGAGTCCCCCCTCCAGTGTGTGTACTCTCTGAATGAGAAGTCAGTCAAGCATCGGTTCCCTCTGTCTAGTCTGCATGTCCACCTGTGACTGAACTTTCAGCCTTTTCTTTATGTGGAGCTTGCCTTCTGAGTCACTGTCTGCTGGAACCAAGTTTCAATGTTGTGTGTTCAGAAGGTGGGATCAACATCACTGTCATCCAGTGAGTGGCAACTCTGCTACCAGCTGGCTCTCTTCCAAGTGTTCATCTTGTCTTGTTGGCAGATCCTCCTCCTGGCCGGCCATCTCTCTCTCCTCCTGAAGTTGCCAGGCCCCTGCCTCCACTGTCAGGCTCCACCCACCCAGAGCTCTGCCAGCCTGGCACGGTGTTCTGTTTGATACTCAGTGCATTAAAAACCAGAAGAGGGGAAGGAGTAGACATTAAGTAGAAGAGAATTTTGAGGGCCAGTTTATAAAGTGGATTTAAAAAAATCTTCGTGTGTGTGTGTGTGTGTGTGTGTGTGTGTGTGTGTGTGTGTGCGCGCACACACGCGCACGTGCCCGTGCCCATGTGTATATGCATATGGAAATTCCAGGGTCTCTGGCTGCTCTGAATGAAAGTCAGACACATGCACTCTCTGGGTCCAGCTTTATGTTAGTGGCTGGGGAATCAATTTCAGGAAGGCAAGCTTTGCAAACAAGCACCTTTAGCCATTGAGCCATCTCTTCAGCCCCTGTAGACGGGAATTTTGATTGCAAATATGATGTGAATGGCTGATTACTTTGGAAGTCTGAGCATGACTGTACCAGGTAAAAGGTTTTAGTTAAGAGCTGCAAGCTGGGCTAGACCATACCTTGGTGTGGGGAAGGGGGTGGAAGAAGAAAGAAGAGCTGCGGCACATGATCCAAGGGGGAGCAGCACTGGTCATGCTGTCCACCGTGCTTTCACGGAAGTAGCGGAGCGGAAGCTGGAACCTTCAGGCTGCTTCCATGGCCTACGCTGCAGAGCCCGCAGCTGGACCTGTTGGATTTCTGGTCTTGTGCCGGCTGGCGTTCATCTCTGGATGCCTCATCGTAGCTCTCTTCTACAAAGTCCGTGTGGTTGCATTACTGGAAGGGGCTCCTCTTGTTTCTTAGACTCGGATTTGAAGGAGGCAAAGGGTCTCTTCGATCCATCCGTTGAGTAGACACTGAAGAGCATGAAGGTTAGACATAGCAGGTCACCTGGCATGAGAATAGGGTGTCCATGCTGTTTGGTTTGCAGTTTGGCTTAGATATGAGTAGCTCTTGCTGGTCTAATCCAGTTTGTTGTCATGTGAAAATGGGAGCTTGCTCACCTGAGTGGGCTTCTTACTGTGCTGGCAGCGTTATTCTTAGTCAGCAGTGATAGCTTTAATGTTACATTGGAAGCTTGCTTTTAGGGTTGAGGAAGAGGAGAGAGTAAAACTTTGATATATATGTATGTATGTATGTATGTTTGAGAGAGGGGGAGAGAGAGAGAATGGCTACACCAGAGCCTCCTGCAGCTACAAACTCACTCCAGAGCCATGTGCCATTTTGTGCATCTGGTTTCATGTAAGTACCACAAAATCAACCGCAAGTGCCTTTAATGGCTTGAGCCATCTCTCTGGCTCTAAAACTTTTTTTTTTTAATTGTACTTTATGACAAAGACCAATGCCTTGGAAACTCAAGTCACTGCATTACCTTTTGCTTCCTTGCATTGTTGCTTCCAAACACCCCTAAACAAGTAGTTTTGGTCCCATCCAGCCCTGCCTGAGTGACCAGCCACAGGGGTTTGTCAGCTCTTCTGTCCACTCATGACAATCCAGGACAGCGGGGCTCCTGAAACTATCTCCTGGAGACATGCGGGAAGCACATTTCCTCTTTCTCAACCTTCAGAAAGAGCTACTGTGGTGGCTTTGAAAGTTGTTCACAAGGAGTCTGTTAATCTATTCTGATTTATTTAGGAGGCAGCATTCATTATTTGACTTATGTTACTGGTTAATTAACCAAACTAGAATGTTTCCTTTTTGCAAATTGAATGCTGAGAGAATAACAAAGACCAAATGTTTTACAACACAGATCTTTGAGTTTAACATTGAAATAATTAGATTTTACTATGTAGCAACTTCCGGTTTTAGTGACTTTTAAATACTGTGTACTATGTCTATTTTTAGCAAGTCTTAAGTTTTAAGTAAGTAAAAAATTGAACTAATTTCTAAAATTAACAGACTATTTTTTAAACTTTTTCATGTTTTCATTAGTGGGAAGGCCTCACATGAGAAAAATGCAAATTTTATGCCAGTTTTTGTTTCATATTGGAAAAATCGCATTAAGTTGTATTGAACTGCTTATGAGAAATAGATAGAAATTTTTTCAGTGTATATTCATGCAGTCTCTTTTAGTTTTTAGTTGGCACACAAGAGTTGTAACTCTTAGAGGAGTCCTGCGTGATGGTCCATCCACTTGTGACTATGTGTAATGTTCAGTCAGGGCAAGTTTATCTGTCTCCACAAGCATTTATCATTCCTTTGTGTTGCTTTGTCCTTCAGCAGCCTAGCACACAGCAGATCACAGGCTAGTTCTCTGCAATGTAAGCCCTCACTTGTGGCCTCTGGTGACCACTAGTTTCTCAGCTTCTGTGAGAGCAGTGTTTTTATATTTCAGTGAGTGAGTGCATATAGCAATGCCTGACTTAATTTCACTTAATATAATGTCCCATCCTTTTTACAGTAGCAAGGATGGGCAGCATCCGCATTTTCTTTGTCCATTTGGTCTCTGCCCATCCGTGGATGGTAGAACTTTCAGATTGTTTATGGTATTTCTTTCTATGGACTTGTGAGGAAGATGCCCTTTGTTCTTTCAAGAAACGCTTCCTATTGGCTCACTCTAATTTCCTTCTAGAAGATTTGGTAGAGGGTTATTTCTGTTTGTTTGTGTGTTTGTTTTTGAGGTAAGTTCTCACTCTAGCCCAAGCTGGCCTTGAACTCACAGCGATCCTCCTACCCCTGCCTCTCAAGTGCTGGAATCACAGGTGCACCATCCTGCCCAGCCTGGATTGGTTGGTTGGTTGGTTGGTTGGTTTTTACAGGATTGTTTTGATTAGACCAGGGCCAGCATGGAGGAGAAGGTGGCAAAGGTGAAATCATAGTGCTTCTGAGTCCCTTCAAGCGGTTCCATCTAATGACGACGTTTTGGCCTTGAGTAAATTTCTCCCAAATCTTATACATGCTCTAAAGAAGGGGAGATAAGTGGTTTTTTTTTTTTTTTTCCTGGATTTTTGGGTTCTTTGGCATCTGCTGACTGGCCAGTGGTAACTGGGAAGGTGTTTAATCAGTCTTGTCCCTCCCTTCCCCTTTTAATGGATAAGGAAAGACAAAATTCTGGGATTCTGTTTCACTTGGGACATCCCTTGGGTGGTATTCAGATTCCAGAGAAGCGAGTTGTGTCAGTAAATGTGACAAGTCTAGTTTGCAGATACACCCAACCTTGCTGAGCATACAGTTGAGAGAACCCATTTAGCCATCTGTCCGAGGAGTGTCCTGATCTTTTGAAGAAGGAGGGAGGTGAGTTATGTATTTGTCCACACTACCCAGTGTCCTCCAGTTCAAATAAACACCTACTTAAATGCAGGGTGTGCCTGTCTTTACCCTGAACACCTTTTGTTAAATGACTTTATCCCTAATAATGCTGAACGTGGGGGGATGGTTCTTTTTCATATAGAAGACCCTACAATTTAGCCTAGGAGTCAACCTAGCATCTCATGGAAGCAGAAGCCCATTTTTATCACCCAAGATGGGAAGGGGAAGGACATTGACTACCAGAGATAGCACTTGATAGGTTCCTAATTAGTGTCTCCTTAAATGAAGACTTTTTACCATTTGCCTTTCTAGAGCACTGGGTAGAAATTGGCAGGTCATGAGAGCAGGCGTGGAAGCACCACAGATGTGCGGCTGTCCCCTAGTTGGAAGGTGGATATCCTGCAAGCCCTGGAGGACATCCAGTTTCGTCTAGGGACAGAAGACTGCCGTGATCATCTAGTGGTCTTCACAGCTCATACCAGCTCTTCTCTCCATTCTGGAGTCTTTGGGGAAAAAGTGACTTAATTTTGAGTGTGTGCGTGTGTGTGTGTGTGTGTGTGTGTGCACGCACGTGTGCATGTGTGCACCCTCGTGTGTGTGTGTGTGTGTGTGTGTGTGAGAGAGAGAGAGGGGGGGGCAGAAAAGGGGGTGCTGGTGCACACGTGGTCAGTCCTCACCTCTACACTTTCCTCATGTGATGTTGAGGTTTCTCTCTTGCTGCTTCACAACAAGTTTGCTGTCTGCCCACCACAGCTTCTGGCTTCTTCAGTGCAACCTGGGGATCGAACTCTGATACTATGGCTTGTGTGGCAAGCACTTTATCCACTGGGCTGGCTCCTCAGTGCTCTACCCCCTAAAGTGACTTATTGGTTGACTTCTTGAGTATGGATATCCAGAATTGGAGAGATGAATGAAATTTGAGCATTTCTTTTCATTTGTATTTGAAGGGGGAAATGAAGCTCTCTATGGAAATTCCCATTGGCTAATCTGGATTTTAGTTGTCATTTTTTTTCCTTTCTCCCTGTGGACAAGTGAACCCTCCCTACCTGATGCTGCTACTTCTGACCGCTCTCCTCTGCTGCTCTTTTCTTCTTAGTCCCGAGCCCTTCTCAGGCAGAGGAGGTCACGCAGGTATGCATGCCTTCAGAAAAAGAAGATGTAGTGGAAATGTGAAATAATGAGCCTTTCTGACTCTGGATTCAATAGTTTACCATGGGTGCAGTAGGTGGAGTTATTCTTGGAACCCCACTTTGAAGAGTGCTGTGCAAAACCCCATCTGTGCCGCCAGTTGCCAACATTCCTAGTACAAATATTGTCATTTGCTCTTGAGGCAATCTGCTATTTCAGTCCTAGATGCAGTTTTGTAATACACTGGGCGAGAATAATCTTCAGTGGTGGGATAAGCTGCAGTTTAAACACTTGAGCATGTTTCCAGTAGAGGATTGTTAAACGTGTGTGTCTCCTGTGCTCGGCCATAAACATAATCTAAATTCACGTTTCCAGGCTTGCCCGCGTCCTGGCTCCCTTGTGCTGACTCTGCCCCCACCGACAGGAAAGTAGTCTTTGTCCAGATAAAGGGTTTGCATAATACTTCTTTAGAATTGTACTATGTGATTGTTTAGCATGCAGTATTCATTTTGTTAAGAAAACAAGCAACTTGCTCAGATGATATGAGCCAGCTTTTCATTACAAATAACAAAATCTCCAAGGCAGGCTGCTTGTTGCAGGCTCTGGTGAAGGGCGCTCCCCTCAGCTGCATCCCATCATGGTGGAGCATGCACGGGTCTCTGTGAGTCAACCCTAAGTCTCCACCTCAGGGACCTGTCCCAAAACCCGGACTGCTTCCACCCTTCTACCCAGTACCATTAATTTAAGACTTCCGGGATTAAACTGAATTTGAGAGACAAACTGTGTTTAAACCATAGACCTTGGTTATAAGAATTATCAGACTTGCGCTGGAGAGATGGCTCAGCAGTTAAGGTGTTTGCCCGAAAAGCCTAGCAACTCAGGTTCGATTCTCCAGGACCCATGTAAAGCCAGATGCACAAAGTGGCCCATGCATCTGGAGTTTGTTGCAGTGGCTAGAAGTCCTGGCACATTTATATTCATATGTTCTCTCTCTCTCTCTCTCTCTCTCTCTCTCTCTCTCTCTCTCTCTCTCTCTCTCTCTCTCTCCTTGCAAATAAATTAAAAATTTAAAATTGTCAAACTTAAGGCGAGCATGGTGGTGCACACCTTTACTCCCAGTATCCAGGAGGCAGAGGTAGGAGGATTGCCGTGAGTTTGAGGCCGCCATGAGACTACATAGTGAATTCCGGGTCAGCCTGGGCTGGAGGAAGACCCAACCTCAAAAAAACTAACTAACTAACTAACTAACTAACTAACTAACTAACTAACTAACTAACTAACTAACTAAAAGTCACACTTGATGCCGTACTATTTTCTACTGTCTTTCCCTGTCCAAGGCTGTGAAAGTCACTTTCTTCCTGGTGCTGCCAAGCATCTTGGCAGAGGATACCCGCGGAGCCTGTGCAGAGTGGGTGGTTCCTGAATGTCCTAGAGCCTCTCCTGAAACCTGCTGATGAGGCTGTGCCACCGCTTACTGGGCCTTTGTCCTTTAGCTTTTCTTAGAGAGAAAGCGCATCCTGCAGGGAGCCCTCCTTTCCTTCTGTTTTTGCAGCTTTCTCGTTTTCTTCCCAGCCTGCTGCATAGTGAGAAAGCATCTTATGGTATGACTCAGGGTACACATGCACACACACGATACCAGAATTCAGACTCTTTGTTACTCATCTAAATCAATTTCATGATTGTGGCTGGAGTTGGCCTTTCCCACATCCTTTGAAGACCTTCAAGTCCTGGCAGAAGTGCATCTTTGAATAGAAGGCTGGCCCACAGGGTAGAAATGAGAAGTTCCCTCAGTGTCACACCAGAAGATTGAGACTGAGTGGGTAGTTCAATAAATGCCTCTCTGAATTGATTAGAAACATGGAGCTAGTTAAAATAACACCAGACAGCTCTGAAAGACATATATCCCTCTCAAGTCTTGAGTGACAGTCTAGCCAGGATGGAGTTTGACACTTATAGGTATGTCCAGTCCATAGCCTATGCAGCCACATCCAGCCCAGGATATCCATGAATGCAGCGCAACACAAAACTGTAAACTTACTCAAAGCATTCTAAGGGCTTTTCTTGTAACTTAACAGCCATCCTCGAGCATGAATTTTGTGGATGGCAACATCTATGTCACAATGTCAAAAGGTGGGACACAGCTGAACGGCTGGCCAGCAACTTTGGGTTGGGCCACTTTCCTTGGAGAGATTGGGGACTTCTTTCTTCACTGATTCACCTGAGTCAGGCTCACAATTCCCCAGACCAGCTGCCTGTAGAAGCTTCCACCTTGTGAAGTTCTTACACTTTCCATTTCCTCAGAGCAAATGTGAATTCCACATAACCCTAAAGTCAGATGGGGTTGGAAATGTAACCAGTGTTAGGTGATGTCAGTGTCTGATTAAGAAAAAATACAGGTGCCCCTTGCCCCTTGGTCTGAAGCAGGAACGGTGGAAGTGGCTGAGATCTCTGGAACAACTTTCCTGCCACTATGACCCTGGATTGCCGATTGCTATACAGAGAAGTAAGTAACCTTTTCAACCACTATTGTTAAGTTCAGTGCTACGTGTTCAAAGGAAATACTGTGTATTAAAAGGGAAAGCGGGGGAGGAAAATTCCAGGAAGTTGAAAGATGAGGTTGGCATTCCTCATTCAGTAATGCTGCTTCTGTTTTTCTTTCTGAAAAACAATGATGACCTCAGATGTCCCAGAACCATTTTGAAGACAGTCCTTTCTTGAACACCTAATGAATTGACAATCCACTAATAGTGCTGCTAACCTGACATTGCTCGGGTGACTGCTATGTCTTCTGGAGCTGCACCCTCTTTCTTGAGGCAGTCTACTGGGCAGCGGGGTCAGTGTCTTTTCTCAGAACATTAGGACTGAAAGGAATCTTGGACATGAAGTTAGTCCAGATGTCACCAGCTTCCTAGAAGTCATTCCATACCTATTCAGTCCTCATATCCGAATGCTTTTAAAACATTCTGATCATTTCCCAGAGTGGTAACCACTCATTCTGTTTCAGGAAAGAGAAATTGATTTTGGTTATTGGGCTTACTAAACAAAAGAGGGTAAATCCTCTTCTGGCTGTGGGTGTAATGTAGTTCAATGGTAGAGCACTTACCTAGCATATGAGGCCCTGAACTCACTCTTCTGCAAATAAAATAAAATCTCTTCTGATCTCTTGTGGTTTAGTCCAATGGTGATTACGGACTTTAGGTAGGTGAGTGTAAGCAGGGTCCCTGGTCCATTGGTTTGTAGATTATTACTGTCTTTCTGAAGATTTGAGTTGTGGAGGTAGTGGTGGTTGTCACTGGGGAACATTTTTCAAACCATAAACAGTGCTACCCCTAATTAATAAAAAGTCATAATCAGATGGCATTTGCCTGTATGCCAGAGTATAGGGGGCTGACTAAT
>PVHP010033824.1:0-19430 GCA_004024765.1 Zapus hudsonius
TGATATATATATATATATATATATATATATATATATATATATATATATATATATATATTGGTATATATATATATATATATATACACAATATGGAATTTTATTCAGTTATATGTAAACATGAAATTTGAAGGAAAATAGGTGAATCTGGAAATTGCAGTTAAGTTAGATAATCCAGATTTTGAAAGATAAATACCATGTGTTCTGATATGAGAAACTATGCTTTTAATTTTATATATGTAGACATGAATGTGGGTATAGGTCATGAAACTATAAAGAGGACCAGAAGATTGGGGGGAGAGGTTTTAAGGAAGGGGGAAAGAGTATAGAATACAAATGACATGAAAGTGTAAAGCAGAAAAGGAACTACTGGAGGTGGAAGGGTACAAGTGGTGTGATGATAGGGAAGAGAAGTGAAAGAGGACCAACCAAAGCAAAATGTTATGGAAATGCCATAATGCCAGATGCACAAAATGGTGCATGCATCTAGTTTTTTTGCAGCAGCAGGAGGCCCTGGCACGTCCATTATTCCCCCCCTCTAATGAGTAAATAAAATATTTTAAAAGGTGAGAAATTATACTTTTCCTTTTCATTTACTTGATGTTTGCTTGTGCTTGTGTGTGTGGCATGAGTGTATGTATGTCTGTATGCATGTGAATACATGTGTGCACAGACATATGGAGGCCAGAAGTTAATGTTGTATATCTTCTCAAAGAACACAAAGCTCAACAATTCAGCTAGACTAGCTAGCCAGTAAGCCCCAGGGTTTCCAAATTGATGAATTTCCTGTGCTGGGATTACAGGCACTCATACCCATCACAACTGGCATCTCTGTGGGTATTGAGGACCTGAGTCCAGGTCCTCATGCTTACGCAGCAAGTACTTTACCCACTGAGTCATTTGCTAAGCCCTCATTTATTTAATGAAAGCAAAATTAAAATTTAAAAAGGCAATATTGAGAATGTGACTTAAATTTTCTGATATGTGAATGTCCTAAATGAATCCTAGAATTGGGCAGATTAAACACTCCAGCAGTGTTATATTAGGGCAGTCACAAAGGCCAAGGACTATAAGATACAAGTTTGGCACAGAGAAAAGAGAAAGAAAGACAAGGGGAGTGGCTCAATGACAGTACAGGGTTTATTTGGGATAAACAACCAATGAGGTGGGTGTGGGGGGATCTCTTGCAGAGGAACCAGAGCCCATGCTCTGCTCACAAACTGGAGTATTTATAGAGCCCTTGGGAAGAAAGAAGGGGGATGAAAGTGTTTGTAGTTAGCCATTCCCATTAAGAGGAAGAAGTTGGGGTAGCTGTTATTGATCTCATTGGGAGAAAAGAAATGGAGTGGCTCTTACTGATCCCATTAGGATGAAAAGAGTGGGAGCAAAGTTTCAGGTTTGGAAGAAACAAACTAGTTAATTTTTAGTTCTGAGGAATTTCCATTGCAAAATGAAGACTCCTAGAGCTATCAAGGACTACAGTGCACACCTCTCTGCTGCTTGCTAAAAGAGCCCAAAATGTGTTCAAGACAAGTGACTTCCTTGCCATGCGTTATCTTGGTAACAGCAAAAACATTTGAGAATACCTTCTTTGAGAAACATTCTCAAATTAAATAAATGTGCCTTCTTCAGAATGAATGTCCACTATGCAAATCTATGTGCTTTTCCTTGGTAAGTGGATTTTTAGCAACATTTTCTCGATGCCTTAATCAATTTGGTAACAGTGGAGGTTCATTTATAGAATTGAGTGCAAGGGTCCAACAACAGCTTGAAAATTATACTTTGGAATGCTTTCAAGAAAAAAAAATCATGAAATCTTCAGAAACCTATATGTACATACACAAACCCCAAGCTGTAGTCAAAATTATAGAAAAGTCCTTCCAAGCCTTCAAGAATAATATAATTTTAATATATTATTCACATATCAACAAAAGAATGAAAGTCAATCAAAACCATAATGCTTTTTATGTTCATTCTGTTAGTCACATATCCTAAAAAATCCAAAGTTGCATCTTACAGCTAAGAAAAGTGTTGCAAAAACCCATTGTTAATTGTTTACCCTTATGAAAATATATACATCTGGATGATGGACACAAACATCTATGTTATGCATTGAGTTCAAAAGTTCAATGATAAAAGTTGTTTTCCTATTTAGTATCTCAGCATCTCATAAGAAATATCTACAATGTCTCAGAGTAGACCCAAATCCAGCTTCCCATACTGGGAAGACAGGAAAGTCTTTCATATCATGTGGAGAGGTCAGTGAAAGGTAAATATGTCTGATGATTGTTTCTGGACTGCCCTACATGCTAATATTTTATAGAAAAAGTCCAATTTATCTCTTAGTCATTAATGCAGTGTTCTCAGATGATACATTTTCTAGTCCCATCACACCAGGATTTCAGCCACCTGGAGTGACACAAATCTAAGAATTAATATAATACACTTCACACCGAGTTTCACGTTATTGCATTTGTTAATAACTAAATAAACGTGTTCCATTGAACTCATACTCTATGCTATTCTGCTTTTAAAATTTTTTATTATTTCTGTGTGTGTGGTGTGGGGGGGTTGCACCCTATCTAAAATCGAAAGTTCCTTACCCTTTGCTCATACAATGTATTACTTGTTCATGTATTACTGGTTTTTAATCTGTTCAATAAAAGTGCCTATGGGTACCTGTATGAAGAGAGGAAGTCACAGCCACAGTTATGTCAGAGCAGTGGTGACAGCAGATGCAGATGGTTTAATAATGGTTTAAACTAAACTCTTCAGTTTCCTTTATCCTCTGGCTGCTGTTAGAGGCAGCTAACTCACTCCTGGGATGGGAGTGGGAACCAGGAGTTAGCTCTCACACCTCTCAGGCTCTGCTCTTAGAAGCAGTGTGCCCACTTCTAGAAAGTTCCAGAGGTTAGTCTTTAATAAACTGAGTTGTCGTTCCCCCACCCTGCCAAATAAGCCAATATCATAGTGTCATATGATGCAGGACAGGAACCCTAAACCTTATAAGGTTCCTATGTCTCTGTTCCTTATGAAACATCCCAGTACAATGTACAAGATTAGGAATAAATAAGTGTGGATCTGAGATCTCTGTCTCCTCACACTCACATGGAGGTACACACACACACACACACACACACACACACACACACACACACACACACACTACTGCACACGGACATTCTCAGCTGAGGTTAAGCAACTATAGGTGGGACCCTGCTCTCCTTGTCACCAGGATCTCGCCCTAGCTACCCCTTGTCTCCTCAATCTTTGTGATATCTGTGGAAAGAATTCAAAGAGAGACCCACAGAGTGTAGTGTAGAGGATAGGCAGAGTGTTTTACATTTTAAAGTGGGGCACCCTCACAAGATAAGAATGGGTAATGGTCAAATGAACCATTGCAGACTCAATAATAACCATGGAGACCATAGTGCCAACCTACATTTTAGGTAGACTTTATACTATTTCTAAAGTTTAGAGCAGAGGGCAGGCCTATTTAGGAGAGGGCAATAGTACACAATGCTTCCTGCTAGAAATAGTCTTATGATATTTAGACTTTCTGAAACCATATTTATATGGCATCAATTAGGACCTATAAGGTAGTTCCTGGCCAGAGATATGACTCAGATTCCATCCTTAATTAGAGTCCCACAATTGTGGTCCTTGATTTGATAAGCTGTTTTGCATATAAGGGAGGGGTACAGCACTAGTGTCTTTCAAGCTTTCTAATATCTAACTAGCTAGTTAACCTTCATCCCAAAGCATGCCAGTCATCATTAAACAGCCATCCTGGTTAAGCAGGGTGTGGTGGTGCATGTCTGTATTCCAGGCACTTGGGAAGCTGAGGCAGCAGGATAACTGTAAGTTTGAAGCCACTCTGAGTTATATTTCAAGCACCAGGCCAGCTCCACTCTGCTCTTTTGAATCTCGCTGCTTCTCCCAGTTCTATACTTGTCTGTTTTGTCCATCTGAGTTTCCAGGGAAGCCCCCTGCTCATCGAGTGCCAATCGGAATCAAGGTGAGACCCACATTTAGCCAATGGGTAACGCAACAGGCAAGTCAGGACCCAGCGCTTAGGGCGCTGTGCTTATGGCAAAAGATGGGGCCTGGAGGTCTGAGACACAGACCACAGACCCACAAAACAGTAAAAATCACAGGACCCAGGGCTCAGAGCGCTGTGCTTATGTCAGGAGATGGGCTTGGAGGTCTGAGACACAGTCCACAGCCCCAGGAAAGGCACAAATAATGCTAATAAGGCCTTCATTAATAGTATCCTAGCAAGGATTGGTCATGTATAAATATTTAGGTTTATTTAAGCTTACTTAGACTTAATTTAAATTAATTTATAAGGCTTTCTCTCTGTCTATACAGATGTAAAAGTGAATTAAGCCTCATGGCGCATGGAATGCCTCTCATACTTATGGATTTGGTACAAGAAAGTCTCCAGTTTGGGTTATAATATGTCTGCTATTTTCTCATATTTAGAAAATATGCCACAGAAGTGATATCTTTCAGCCAGTCAGAAATCCAGGTGCAGGCCCCCTGGGGCTGAATAACAATCGTCACTCAGGGCTAACCCCAGGGAGTACAGCCTTTTGTTTCTAGGAGACCAGCAGCTTGAAAATTTGATTTTTACCTTTATGATTTTGAGTTTTACCTCTCTTTTGGTTATGACCATGAAGCCTTTCCCCAAGAGACGGCTGAGACCCCATGGGACTTTAAGGGAAGGCTCTGCAGGCTGAATTCAATTGATTTGATTTCTGGTCAATTTGTGATTGATTTGGTTTCTGGTCCATTTATATGCTTACTGGGATAAGAAATTCCTTCTTCTAGGTTACTCCAGGGCACCTGTCTAATGTACAATGTGCTAATTTTAGCTATGCCACAGACTTATTATTTTCTTTCAGTCTACCTCAATCAGTTTTAAAAATTCTATGAAGGGTGATTTGTCAGAGATATTCAAAAGTTATCAAGGTAGCAAAAATTTTCCAGATATGATAAAGGTATTGTGTTTTGCCTAAATGCATACATAATATTAAAGATATAGGTTGTCAATTTTCTTAAAACTACATTCACCGAGACATTACATAAAAATGTCTAATTTCCTAT
Source organism: Zapus hudsonius (assembly GCA_004024765.1). Taxonomy (NCBI): domain Eukaryota; kingdom Metazoa; phylum Chordata; class Mammalia; order Rodentia; family Dipodidae; genus Zapus; species Zapus hudsonius. The sequence goes on from PVHP010033824.1 coordinate 5,107, forward strand.
TAATAAGGATGTCTAATCCTTATTACTTATTTTATATAATTTAATAGTTAAGTCAGATTGGTATGATTTCACTAAATTCTATATAAGGTAAATATGTGTTGGACGCCAATTCTATAAAAGCTATCTATATGTACTGGTTCTCAATCTTGGACTAAACAATAATAGAAAAATCAAGATATTATTGTGCTCAATCTGACTCTGTATTCAAAAGAGCTCATTGGATACAGACACAGAAACAGACATATTTCCAATACTTCCTCATAAACTGGTCTGCCAACTGGTTTATTGACTAATGTAAGGGAAATAAATCGACGAGATTTGTGTCCTTGTGATGCTAGAGTCCATAATTATATGGGTAGACTGAGTCAAAAGAAAAAAAAACATAAGGTTTTCTCATCTATTGCTAAATGGTTAGAGACATTGTCTGCTATAAGTACTATATGTTTTCTTCTTGCTTATAAATAAGAAAGGGGGGGGAGAATGCACCTAGAAAGTGTCTTACTTATGTTACTTACTACGTTAAGGATCAGGCTGTTCAATGGTTAGAGATACTCTTTAATAATTATACTCATTTGGCAAGTAAAAATTTCTATATATAGTGGTTACTAAAGATATTTGCTTAATCTCTTAATAAAAAAAATTTGGGGTTTTGCAAAAAGACTAGTCATAGCAAGTTTTAAAAGAAGTGACTGCCAAAGGTCAGCTTTAAATACTAAATGATTCTCTAGTTCAAGTTTTTATAAAACAGAGTACAACTGTTCTTTTGCTTGTGAATCCACAAAAAAAAAACTCTTAAGGTACTCACCCAGGCTAACTATATTTCTTTGTCAATATATAATTTATTGAAAAATTAAGTTTTTAAGATAAAGGTTGCTTACTGGTATTAATTTTCTAAAATAAGGTTCTCACATCTAAAAACATTGTAGGTTTAAATGGTTTCTATTTATTCATGCTAATGGTCATCACTGGACTTATGCAACTTAAGGTTTAATTTCAGCCATTGTGGCTTCTATCCTCCTATTAGGTAAATAGGTTGAAGGAACTTAAGCCTTTATATAATTTCTGTCATGGATAAAACATAATTGTCTTCTGTTTATAAGAATCATTACTATATATCAGGTTAATTAAGGTCTAATGTTAAGCTAACAACATTGGTTGTCACATGTTTCCTTTTTCAACACTGGTTGTCACATGTTTTCTTTTTCAAAACAAGACTGATATTAAAATTCAGCTGTTCTGATTTAACAGGACTGGACTCTATTGTGGGTAATCACAGAGTCTCTATCTAAGATATTATTTCAACAATTGTCTTATTTTGTGTACTTAAACTAACTCTTTAAGACATTCCCTACTCCATGATGCAAGTTCAGACATCTGAGAAAAACTATTTCAGCCTCTACTCTTTGAGTTTCCAAACCTTCCTAAATTATTGATTTGTTTTCAAGCACAGATGCTGTCTTTCTAGACTGTTCTGGTGACTTCCAGGTTAGATCTCTATATTTGGACTTATTGCTGAAAATGCTTCAAAACTATGTTTGTCTATAGTAACACTGGTGCTGTTATTAAAATAAAATGCTATATCTATTTCTCTTGATAACTATTAATATATGTCTTATGCTTTGCAAGTCATACAGGAACCATCTTAGACCATATCAGATGCTATGATGCCATTCAGTAAACAATTCTGGGGATGGATCTGAGTTTCCACGGTGGACAGCAATGTAACAGTGAACCACTCTCCACTGGACTCCCTATATGGAACACTCCCCACGGAGTCACCCTACCTCCTGCCTCACAATGTGAGACAGGACAAAATCTTGGCAATGTGTAATATGGTTAATGGGTCTCTCTCTCTTGGGCCTTAGATAGCGACTCTCCCCTCTCTGACGAATACCCCCAGTTGCCTTAACTTCGTGTCCTATTCAGCAGGAGAAAGACGAGAGAGAGATTTCTTCGTCCCCATGTCCCAAAAGCAATTGGGGTATCCTCAAGAGAGGGGGAATTATATAAATTTAGGAATAAGACTCCACATATGGTTGCCAAGGACCTGGGAGAAGATTTGGCTGTGTCTTTCCCATTGGGGAGACCTGCCCCACATGAATAATCGCTTGCGGATGATACCCGCAAAGCAAGACATTTGTGCTTCTTTACAGGAATGTGGGACCCTTGAGGATACAAGCTGCCTCCCATGTCTTCTAAAGGTCCAGAGTGCAGTCATCTTTACAACTGACAGGACTTGAAGCAGCTGCTCCCAAATCTATGCAGCCCGAATGGCACCCTGCCCCTGCAGGCCATTGCCCCCACTCTGCTGAGAAGAACAAGAAACAGCTACCCTGGCCTTTGCCCTGAGCCTTGGTATTGCTGGAGCAGAGATGGAAATTAACAGAAATCAATCAAATCAATCTAATCAAAACTCCCTTCAAGCAACTGTTAAAATCTTTGTCTGGAGTGGTCCTCCAAAATAGACAAGGACTAAATGTGTTATGTTATTTATTGGTGATGAAAAAGTATTATACTATGTTCTATGTTATTCCTTAGGGGCTAAAAATATTATACTATATGTTATATTATTTCTTAAGGTAGGGGGGACTAAAATATTGTGCTTTTGTATTATACTTTTATTAATCATACAGGAGTCATTAAGGACTCCCTTAAACCAACAATACTGGCTCAGAGAACAGGATAAAGCCTCCTCAATCTTGGTTCATACAGTCTCCATGGCTAGGCTAATTGCATTTAAGTCAATGAGATACAGCTCATGGCATTGAGGGTCCAGATATTGTCTCCTCAACAGTAATTTTCTCTCAGGATATGAGGGGCCCACTTTGAAGGCTCGCTCCTTGTTCTGGGGTCTGAGGGGTTCTGTTTAGAGCTAAACTCCCCCACAATTATGACAAGTATGGGGTGGTCCCAGATGTGTGGCCAAACTCTCCTGCTTACAAGCAAACAGAAAAGAGTGAGATGTCGGACCCAGCCTGGCTGTATATCTGAGAGCTAAGTTTTAATATGCATTCGGATGAGAGCCTGAGCATGGTAGCTCATGCCTTTGTTCCTAGCACACCTGTACCCCCCAGGAGACAGGGGGATGGCTGGCAGCCCTAAATCCTGTTTACAAGTGCTAATAGGTTTTACTCCTGCTGGCTGAGTTTTCGTAGCTGTGTTCCTGTTTCCTGAGCCCCCTTTGTGTAAGAGATAAGACAATGCAACACATCCCTAGATTGTATATAAGGTTGGATGCTAAAATAAAGTTTGGAGATTTGCTTTGACTTACCCCCCCCCCCCCGGCTGCATGTGATTGTCCAGCCCCCATGTTCACCTTTCCTCGATTGAGCCAGGCCTCCTGCTGGCCAGAGAGACTGAGGCCTATTTAGCAGGGGGCCAGGGACCTGTGCGGTAACCGACATCTGGAGAAGTAACTGACAGAAATGTGCCAACTGTGTTCTGGGAAACCTTTACAGGTTTTCTCATTTACCTGAAAACAGCAGTATAGAAAGTATAGTGAATATTCCAATTTCACAGTTGATCAAGCTCAGCCTCAAAGAGACTAAGACTCATTCTGGATAAGTAACAGGACTGGCATGAGTATTCATCTCTTGTTATCTCTACAATATAACCAGCAGCTTCCTATTTGCAGTATGATAATTTTCAATTTTCTCTTGGGCCCTATGGATACTCTTTCAACACTAACTCATTTTGAGGAAGATGGTGGAGATGAAATCCTTTGGGCCAAGAGGCTTAACAGTGGGGCCAGATGGATTGGTCTCTTAATTCAACTGTAGAGAAAACTAAGAAACAATATTGATCTGCTCTTGGTAAGATTTACAAAAACTTACTTAAAGAACAAAGATTTTATATTTTATCAAGATAATTGTGCTTCCTGTTAAATGTCAGGCTTTTAAATTATTTAAAAAGACAAGTTTTGACAAAAATCAAAATTCATTTACAAAATAGAAGAAAGACTAATTGTAAAGAAGAAGGGATTCAATGGAGGGTGGATTCGGGAGGGGGAAATAGGGGTAGTGTGTAGAATTAGCATGCATTATTGTCTATAATTATGGAAGTTATCAATAAAAAGGTTTTAAAAATTAATTTAAAATCTGTCAGCTTTTGTCTAAACATTGTCTCAATGTTACAAAAAAGTTAAAACCAAAAGACTGGTGAAACTGTCTTCTGGGTGTTCAATAACATACTCTATAGGCCAAAGAAAATGGGGATAAGCAACTACTTTAGCTTCTGTCCTCCAAGGGCATCCAAGATTCAAAGAATGAGAGTACCCCTTAATATAGTTCTGTAACTCCAAAAAATGACTATCACTTATCCTAAACATTGGACCCTAACCAATGCACATCTACAATGAGAGGCCATTAGAAGGAAAGTCTCCTATACTTTTTAGAAAGTCCTAAGGTCATCAAAGCCCTGACTCATCCCTGAAAATGGCCTAATTAGTAGAGGACATATAAGGAGCCAAGGGGTTCTTCACAAAGAACTCTAAGAGCAACGCCTATGAGTCTAAAGTGACCATAACAGTTAAAGGAAAGAGAATGTTTATTTTTGGCCATTTACATTATTGTAAATACTCAGAAGAAAAAGAACACATAATCAAACAATAAAATGATTAGTAATATAGCAAAAAAAAAATCTACCAATATCTGGCTCCCACAGTTTGATATTGGCTTTGGCTATCATCACCAGTATCACTCAGTGAGCAAGTGAAACTCTCAAAATTCAGTATTATCTCCACACCACTCATCACCTGTGGTTTTTTGGAAAGGTTGAGAGGTCCCATCCAACCCTTAAGAAATCATCAACTAAGCTCCTACTAAAGAGTCAGTAGTCATGGCCCATTCTTCTTCCAATTGAACTTTTAAGATCTTGTATCACTCCTAAGTCTACAACCCACCTCAGCCCTTTTGAAGTCTTTGTAATAGGCCCTTATTTCAGGCTGACCTCTTGTTAGATCCAGAGACAGTTATCTGTCTCTGTATATCACTGGGACAAACCATAAAGGACATCACTGTATACCAGAATAAGTATAGCCTCAAAATTAGCATTAGCTTTTTAGGATAACCTCTTCACACTAACCCAAGGGATTATTTTAACACAAGGATACATTCAAACCCTCCCACAAAATACAAGGTCACTCAAAGCTGTTTAAACCAGACTCTTATCAAGTCTTCTTCAAGTCTCAACTAAAGTCAATTTGCAAGGCTTTGTCACCATGAGTTCATCTGTCCAGAGTTAAATGTCTCACCCCCAGAAGCTCAAATGGCCTATCCCTCTGAGCCCCATGAAAGACTCTGAGTTCTTTTTTAATATGATTCAGATACACCCATTTTGAGGAATTAATTGTAGAGCTGTTCCTCTAGGGAGACTTCTTAAGGTATTCCAAGACTAAGGTCATCACTTACCTTGAGATATGATCCCTGTTTTCATGTTTTTACATATCATCACTGATATCATACCTTAGATGTAGGGTTTCTTCTCATTCTGATGATCACTTGTTGTTGTTACCTTCTCATTGCTGGGACAAACACCTGACCAGAAGCAGCTTATGGGAATAAAATATTTATTTTGGCTAACAGTCTTGAGGAGACACTTCATGATAGCAGGGAAAAGATGGTAGAGGTATTTTCTACAGCAGATGAAAACAGCAGCAGGAGAGTGAGCTGACTAACACTGGCAAGCTAGGGACTAATATACCTCAAGATCCACTTCCAGAAACACACCTCCTACAGCAAGGTTCCATCTTCCAAACTGCCACAGGCTGAGAACAAAGCATTCAGAACTCTTAAATTTATCGGGGACACCTGATGCAAACCACCACATACTGTTTTACTCATAATCCACCTTCCTAAAATCACTCTGTGGTATAACTTAATAAAACCTTTGCTTTTACTTCCACTTTGAATTGTCCAACTTGCTCTACAGTAGAACTAATGTGGTTGTGGTATGGTATTGGGGTCCTGTTTACTGTTATTTTGCTTATAATGTTTTGCCTGGTAGAGCAAACATTTGCATGGTAGAGCATGCTTTTAATCCCAGCACTTGAGGCACAGGTAGGAGGATCGCTGTAAGTTTGAGGCCACCTTCAGACTAATTTCAGGTCAGCCTAGGCTAGAGTGAGACCTGACCTCAAAAAAACAAACAAAAAACCCCACTTTTGCCTTATAGAACTAATCACTCCCCTCAAATAGTACCTTTTTTTTCCCATCATCAATCTGAGGTACTCAAAACCTCCTAGGATGGAGACCCTGCCACAACTCATGTATTAATCTTGTAATAATTCTTCTTTTATATTCACAGCTCTCCTATCCTGGATAATCTGGAAACCATTTCAAATCTCAGAACAACCATGACTGTTGTGTTGTCTTCTGGCAGTTCTCTCTCATTGTGATGCTTAAGTTTATTGTCAACTTGAACTGTTTAATAATCTACAGTAATCTTGGGTGATTCTCTGAGCTTGCCTGCAGAAAGGATTGAAAAAAGAAGTTCTCTTCTCCAGAGTGAGTCCTTCCCCCATAGTGGGTGGGCCTTCCAGAAGGGGACTGGATATAGGAAGCTTGAGGGGAAAGGAACCTCTCTTCCATCATCCCTTGGCTGCTGGTGCTTGTTTGTGACTTGCACTCGCATCCTGCTCTCCTACCCTTCCTGGACATCGGAACTCATCTTCCTCGGCCTCACATTGTAGATTGAAGAGCAACCACTCCCCAGGGAGCCATCAGGCCTTCCGTGCTGTATTGGGACTGCTGAGGCATCCAGCCATGTACTGGCTCCTTCACCTGTTGGCCTGCAGACTGCTATTGTTGGACTGTCGTAAACTACCCCAATAAATTCCCCCTTTACTACAATCCATTCTATCTACTCTGTTTCCCTAGAGAACCTTGATTAATACACTCATGTTTCAGTTGTTTTTCACTCCCTTATTCCAGCCATAAGTGAAGTAGCAGCTTTAATATAACCAACTGTTATATTAAAATGTTTACAAAGTGACTCACTATTGCCCTAATCCCTGGACCTGGAAAATTTGGTTAGTACCTCTGGCTAATATTCAGGATTTTCCATTATTCTTACTCCATAGAAAAAAATCAAAGAAACAAACAAAAAAATGGGATGGGAGAAGACCCTTGGCCCAAAATGCCCCAAAGGCAATGGCCAACTCCAAAAGAATGTGTAGGCTCAGTCCTTGATCAGAAAGGCTGCTTTCTGTTACCATCATATAAAAGGGAATGGATCACTGTTGAAACTCCTAGATACCACTTTATGCAATCTAATTTTCTTCTTCTTATGGGACTCTAATACTGATATCTCTGGATGAGAGCCATATGATGAACAGGATGATTATACTTTCTATACTTCTCTTGTCAATTTATGGTAGGAAAATAATATTAACAGCTACACTCTTTATTCCTTTTTGCTTTTAAATAACAAAGGTAAATACTTCAAATAAGAGACCACTGGCATTATGATAAACATACCTATAGTTCCATCTGCAACTGAATGGAACCTCACTTTTTTTTCTTACCTCTTCTCCAGGTAGGCTAACCTGTAATTCATTATGTAGTCTCAGACAGGCCTTGAACTCATAAAGATCTTCCTACCTTGGCCTCCCAAGTGCTGGGATTAAAGGTGTGCCACCATGTCCATCAGAGCCTCACTTTGAACTTTTAACTTTGATCCTTTGAAATCTGGTCTGTCAGTCTCCTCATGATCATGTACCTCTTTGGAATTAAACAAAAATAAAAATAAAAATAAATAAGCTCTGGAAATCCTGGGAACCCTCTATTTTATTAAAATACAATAGCTTACCAACAGGCCATTAATATTTTTGACTCCAGGAGCCAACCACTAAGTAAACCTAAAGAGGACAGACTATTACTTTGCATGCAAAACTAACTTGTACCTATCAGTCCTGACTAAGTGGTGGGGCTTAGCCAGTCTAAACCACCATCCCAGATGCCCAGATTGTTGCCATTTCAGATTTCCCTTTCTAAAAAGGCACTCTCACCTTCTCCAAACACCAAAGTGCTAGGAATATCTGACATTAAAGCTTTTGGAGCATTAGCCCACAAACATACTGATGCTATAACAGGCAACTTTGAACTGAACCATTCTTAGAGGACATTTTAGCCAATGGAAACTTCAGCCATAGAGATGAAGGCTGGAAATACCTCCCTCATCCTATAATCTATCTGAATGGCCATGGTAGTAGCAATGGAGGTACAACAAAAGAACCTCAGCTCCCTAATAGAAGTACTCTTCCAATGCCAGACAATGCTAGATGACCTTACTACAGATACAGAAGACACATATGCTCTCCTTAGTGAAACCTATTGTTTTGGGGTCAACAATTCAGAAATAGAGAAAACTGTCTCTAAATTAAAAAAACACATCAAAATACTTGAAGGTCTCAACAAATATATAGTACAGATATTCTGGCTGTGACAACTCCTAGGTAGCTTCTCTGTCTGCGTGGCTTCCAATTCCTTTACTTCCCACAGCCCTTTCCTCTTGTTTTTAATTCTGCTCTTCAATTATTGGGCATTAAGCTCCAGATGGTGTTTCAGGGTATCAGTGCCTGCTTCCAACCACTGAGGGTCATTGATCTGATATTACCATCTGAGCTCTGGTCTCCTGTGATGGTCATCCTGTAGGGGGGGGAGGGGGTGGTTGGGGGTGGTAACAGTGAATACCTGAAGCTGCACTCACTGCACTTCCCCCAGAGTTCGTACCTCAGCGCACCAAAGAATTGGACAAGCTTAGATAGAGAGCATTTTTAACACCACACATGTTTATTTATATCAGAGTAAATTCAGAGGATTTGGGAGTGGGATTAAGGAAAGTAGCCCATACCTTATTTAAAAGGAAAGGGGAAGTTACAGATATCGCCAGTGTGGACAGAAAACGTGGAAGAGGTTTTTGCTACAATCCAAACAAACAGAAGAAGGAAGGATATCAGAGGGCTCCCATCATGAAAAGGATAGGTTCATGTGGGAAATAACCCTAGCCTTCACCACATCCATAAAGCTGTGGTGAGGGGGCCTTACCCAAGCAATGGAGCCTGGAGACTCAAATGTCCTTCTGCTGGGCCATGTGGGGGAGGGAGGGAGGGAGGGAGGGGGGAGAGAGAGGGGAGAGAGAGAGAGAGAGAGAGAGAGAGAGAGAGAGAGAGAGAGAGAGATATTCCTGTTCCAGTGAGTATTCCCTGGCTCAGGTGAGCAGAGATACAGCTGGTCTATCTTTGACAGATCAGTTTCAGAATTAGATTTTAACTCAAGAGACATCTCCCACTAAAGGGGAGGGGGTCAGGCATGAGATGAGTGTAGCCTGCCTGAGGGTACAAGTTAACCTGTCACATTGCCTCCTAAGCCTGTCCAATGAACCTATGATAGCTCAGTAATGCCAATAAGCTCCCACCCCCATATTCTTACTCAGCTCAGTAGCAGCTCCAGAAGAAGAAAACATCTTCACCCCTTGTCAATGGTTTGACTGTTTCTGACCTGTCATGAATAAATGAGGATGCCATTCTGGGAAGGATACGAGGTGGGCTCAAAGCAAAGCTGCTGTTGGCTGTAAGCAGGATCTGAAAGAGTTAACCATAACAAGCCCCAACTATAATCTGTCTTTGTTGATCAGACCCAGACTATCAGGAATTTAAACCCTAATGATTCTTACTATCTTTTACAGATAGCCAGTCCCAAGAAAATACAACTCCTACAATAAAATGTATCACTCAGTAAAATAATGAGATGTCCACTTGGTCATTCATGTATGAGCATCACACTGGTGTCTCATTTGAGAAGACTTAAAACAAGATTCATATAAAAAGCTCTCCCTCACGCCTAGTGCCATTCCCTCTCTTAGAGCTCAACTACTGCAACTTTCACAGGATTTTTATAAGTCCTTTGTCTCCATGTCTGTTCTTGTGTCTGTTAAAAGTTTATATCAATTGCATCATTGGCCTTCCAAATGATATGTTGCACAGCTTCAATATAAGGGAGGAATGGTATATTTTGGCTTATGGTCTGAAGGTACAGCCCATCATGGTAAGGAAGGCACAATGGTAGTAGTGGCTTGCTTACACCTGGGCAAATCAGAAAACAGAGGAAAGTCAATCCTAACACCCTTTTTCCCCTTTCTATTCAGTGCAGGACCTCAGTCTGTGGAATGCCTAAGTTAAGGGTGGGTCTTTCATTCAGTCAGGAAATACCCTCAAGGACATGCACAGAAATGTATCTCCTAGGTGATTCTAAATCGAATCACCAATAATGAGTAACCATTGCACATTTCTTGAATAGTATTTCCTAGTGAAATTTTAATTCTTTAGGGTTATTGTTGTTGTTGCTGCTGTTGTTTCTTGTTTTTTGAGGTAGGTTCTCATTCTAGCCCAGACTGAATTGGTAGTCCTACTCTGGCCTCGAACTCACAGTGATCCTCTTACCTCTGCCTCCTAAGTGCTGGGTTTAAAGGCATGCAACACCACCCCAACCCTTTAGGGTAAAATTTTTAAGGGCCAGTATTAAAGTATTCCACTTTCAGAGTTTTTCAGAACCCCAAAGAAAAACTTTGTATGAGTTATGCAGCCACTCTTCATTTCTACATACCTCTCATCTTCTGGCATTAACACTGCTCAAAATGGACTTGCCTGTTCTGGATAATTCAGATAAATGTAATCATATGTGAGCATGTATTCCTGATTTAATTCACATGAAATTTAATATTATTTGTATCCTTATTAGCATAAAATTTACTATATATTGACATTCATTCATATTGTAGCACTTAACATTAAGTTACTTCTTTTAAGGATGAATAATGTTCTATTAGGTGGATATACCACATTTTGTTTAGTCATTTATCAGTTGATGAATGGTAAATTCTTTTTGAAACCCTAGTATTCATGTGGAGATTTCACTTGGGGACAAATCAAGAAACTGGAAGGTGACTCCACTCACCTAGCACATATAAATCTGCTTCTTTTTAAATAGAATAACTATGAAAGTATACAACAAAATGTTGGATATATAAAATATTTTTTTAGAAACAAATTTATGACCCACAGTAGAACATTAGTAGATTTAGGCACATTATATAACTAATGGAACATCAGGACCCAATTAAAAATAAACTAAATGTAGGAAATTATTTTGTACTTATTAGATTAGCAATGCTTAAAAAGTTACTGATATTCAGCATTGCTAAGGTTATAGGAAAACAGATATATTTTGGTGGGTATACAAATGAATGCAATTATTTCAAAGGACAAATGAGAAATAATTATTAGAATTTAATGATAAATCCACTTTAGAAAAGCATTTAACAAAAAATTTCACTCAGACATAATCTCATGTGTCCTTAAATTAATATGTAATCAGATACTAACTGAGCTTAAATCATAGGAAGAGAGGGCAATACTTATGAAACTTGTAGTGGGACTAGATTCATAGAAATCTGGGATAAAGAACTACATAGAATATCTAAGACCTCAAGAAGAGGCTGTCATGACTCTGGAATATTAAATTATTTAAAAATAAAAATAGGGGCTGGAGAGATGGCTCAGTTGCTAAAGGTGCTTTCTTGAAAGAAGTACGAGGTGACATGTACATTTGCAGGTCGTTTGCAGTGGCAGGAGGCCTTGACATGCCCATTCCTCCTCTCATTCTCTCCCTTTTTCTCCCTCCCCTTTCAAATAAATAAAATATTTTAAAAATAAAAATAATAAAAACATAAAAATGTGTTTATTAGTGAAAGAAATCAAGACTTATGAAAACAGCTTTGATTATCAAGACATTTAAATGTACAAGCAGGCACAGTCACCATAGGAAGCCATCAACAAACAGGGAAGGCTTTTGTCCATCCATACAGGCTGAACTCATGATATGCCATGCTAATTAGTGAAGGCCTTGAGCCAGTCTGCAAAGACCAGGATTAGTGGCTACTTTCTCAAGTAGCCAATTCTCTCAAACAGAAACCACAGAGCATATAATGTAACAGGCAAATATTAGTGGCAGGGCATTGAGAGAGTCAATTCCCTTTTAAAGGCCTGTACTGATTACCAGAGTGAAACTTGGGACTCTCCCCAGCTTTCCTGGAGCATTATAGAGATACATGAGACACAACTGGGCAAGTACAATGGGTTTTAAGCAGGTGAGGGAGGGATGGAGGAAAGAAGGAAAGAGCTCACTTAAAACCAAAATTACCATTTTTTTATTATGAATGCAAACAATTTTAGTGAGCAGGTTGGCAAATGCTTATAATCCCGGTACAGAGAAGGCAGAATCCAGCGTTGTGTATACAGAAAGACCTTGTCTCAAAAATATTTATAGGTAAAGTGCATTCAAATATTTACTGATTTATTGAAAATGGCAAGAGTTCTCTTCAATGCAAGGCACACAATTAGCTAATATGATACGTTTTGAAATTAATTGATTCAGTCAGACAAAATGCAGTACATTTGCTTGTAGCAAATTATCCCCTTGAAGACTCAGGACAACTCACAGAAAAGGAGGTGGAAAGAATGTAAGAGCAAGAGGATGAAGTGGGCTGCAAAATGTTGTCTTCTGGATACAACTTGACCTTTGCACTCATTAACTTACAGTAGCTGTGTATTCCTACACAAGACTGAGACAGCCAATACTTCATCATCAATGGGTGAAGAGTACATGATACCTCACACCTCTCACAGTAGGGAATGGTTGCTAGGGTAGGAGTCAAGTTTCATCAGTGGTGTAGCAACTGGTAAGTTGCCCATTCCATAATGAATGACCTATCCATGACCATGGAAGCAATCCTAATTTAACTCAATAGATAAAAAGGTATAGAAGGAAGATAGGGATTAATGGGGAAGAAGGGTGTTAGTGGGAGAGGGAAAGGGATGAGAAGGTAACTGAGGGGAATAAGATGAAAATATATCATATATATGCATAAAAATGTCAAAATAGAAAAAAAAATTAAAAAGGCAAATAAAAACTTCTTTTTTGGAGAGGTGGGTGGGTGGGGGTTTAAAGTAGGTTCTTGCTCTAGCCGGACTGACCTGGAATTCAGGGTGGCCTCGAACTGATTTTGATCCTACCTTATCAGCCCTTCTATCATTTTATTAAATATTTTTATGTATTTGCAAGCAGAGAAAGAGAGACAGACAGAGCGAATGGGCATGCCAGGGCTTCTAGCCACTGCAAACTAACTCCAGATCCATGCACCACTTTGTGCATTGGGCTCTACATGGGTACTAGGGAATGGAACCTAGATTGCAAGGCTTTGCAGACAAGTGACTTAACTGCTGAGCCATCAATCTAGCTCCAAGCTTCTACTCTGTAAAATACATTTGTAAGAGATTTAATACACACTACTAGAAAATACTGGCAAAACATAACATTTATCTAACAGTATACCTGTATCTATTACATTTTTTTAAAAAAAGCTCTTGAAAACTGGGTATGATGGTTTAGGCCTATAATCCCAGTACTTGGGAGTCTTATGTAGGAGGATTGTTGAAAGTTTGAGGCCAGTTTAAGCTATATAAAGAGACCTCGTCACAAATACCTCTCAAAATTAAAAGCAACACACCAATGTTTTAAAAATGGACAAAAAGGGGGCTAGAAAGATGGCTCAGGCAGCCAGGTGGAAGGGGGCTTTCTTCTCAGAGCTTCCTTTCATAAAGCTCCCCTCTGGGGAGGACTACCCACTCTGTGGGAAGGGATCACTTTTGGTAGGAAGGACTTCCTCCTTCAGTTGATCCTTCCTGGAAGCAACCTCAGAAACCAGCTCAAGAGGAATGTCTGTGGATTCCTAATCTGATCAAGTTGATAATAGACTTTAACTTAACTATCACATACACACTCTCTCAAATAAATATATAAAAATATTTCTAGGCTTCCGGTTCAAGATGGCTGACTAGCAGACACGCCACGTCCCTCGGGTAACAAGGGTCAGGGTTTTCAGCAGGGATCCAGGTCGTGGACATAAGCTGCAGTCACGCTCTGAGCTGCAGATACCTCCCAGCACACGATTCTCACCAGTGGAAGCCTCCATCGAGGACCAGCGCTCGCCAGAGGCAATTGTGTTTGTATTTTTCAGGATGCAGCGAGAGAGCTGGGGCCCATCTAAACCTACCAACCAACCGTAGGCTGATAGCTGAGATTCTGGCAAGAGAGGACCCACCACAGTCATATCGTGGAGGATCCAAATGGAACCCCGCAGAGAATGACGGGATGAACAAGGGGCCCACAGCCACAGCCATTAAGTCAACACAGGATAAGCCAGTGAGACAGAAACCAATGATTTCGACACAAAGACCTCTAAGCTCACAACCTTAAAGCAGCCTTAAT
>PVHP010033825.1:0-19452 GCA_004024765.1 Zapus hudsonius
TTGACCTGAATTTTAGGCCACAGGTGTGGAACAAAGTAAAAATCCAAAGGTTTAAAACTGGAATTGTATTCACCTAAGCCAAAGTGATTTAAGACACAAACATCTTTAGTTTACACCTCTGATTTACACACTCACTGATTAAGACATTCCACCTTCAGGGTGTTTTGACTAAGTGGAAAAACCTAGTTGGTTTTCTTGTACTAGGGATCAGCCTTTTTGATAAGTTGGCTGTTGATTTATTTATTTATAAAAATATTTATTTGCAAGCAGAGAGACAGAATGGACACACCAGGGCCTCCATGCAAACTGATTCCAGATGCATGTGCCATTTTTTGCATCTGGCTTTATGTGGGATCTGGGGAATCAAATTCTGGTTTTTAGGTTTTGCAGGCAAGTGCCTTAACCTCTGAGCCATCTCTCCAGCCCCTGATTTATTTATTTATTTGAACCTAGGACCTTGTGTGAGAGAGAGACAGGATATTGTTTATAGCCCAGGCTGGCCTTTAACTCATGTGTAGCCCAGGTTTTCCTTGATTTGGGGGCAGGCTTCTTCAGATTACTGCATATGCCACCACGCCCAGTTTACTCAGTGCTGCACTCTGCCCATTGAGGTACATCCCCTTCACATATGCTCAGTTTATATCCCCATCTGTTCTGTTTTTAGAGATAGGCTCTCTCTCTCTAGCCCAGGCTGACCTAGAATTCACTATGTAGTCTCAGGTTGGCCTCTTGGCAATCCTTTTACTTCTGCCTCCCAAGTGCTGGGATTAAAGGCGTGTGCCTTTTTTTTTTTTTTTTTTTTTTTTTTTACCAGCAGATTTATAAAGGTTTCTGTGCTAACTTGTTTTGTGAATGTTAGCAGATTATCTGGAAAACAAGTGAAAGTGATTCCTGTAGTCTTATGCTTTTCCTTGATATTTTTCTTGTTTATGGATTGTTGAAACTTCTAGCCACTCTAAAAAGGCTGAGAATCAGAAATGACATCTTGGTTTGGGTCTAGGCCTTGACCTGGTCCAACATCAAAATTTCTCAGTTTGTAGGGGTCTTGTCAAATCTTTCTGGGCGAATTTTGATGTGCATATGGTAGAAATCTCAAAACATAAAAATCTCACAACATGAAAAAAAACCTAGGTGACAGAAGGCTTAGCGGCTAAATGCACTTCCTGTGCCATCATGAGGGCCTAAGGAAGCCTGAAACTGCCTAAGTTTGAATTGGACATCAATGTTTGAATTCAGATCCCACATAAACAGCTGGGCATGGTCACCCCTGTTCCACAAAGTGGGGCAGAGACCAGGGAATCACCTGGGCTCAGGAAAAACAGCAAGAGATTCAAAATGAGAACATGTGGAAGAGTGTCAGGGGACATCCAATATTATGCTCCTGCCCCCACAGGTGATATGATCCCCCCATGGGCAAGCCCATGAGATACCGTGTGGGAACATACACCACATTGCCCCCCCCCACATACACAAGCAAAAGTAAACAGGACTGGAGAGATGGCTCAGCTGTTAAGGTGCTTACCTGCAAAACCTAACAACCCAGGTTCAATCCCCCAGTACCCACGTAAAGCCAGATGCACACAGTGGCACATGTATCTGGAGTTCATTTGCAGTGGCAAGAGGCCGTTTAGTGCCCATTCTCTCTTAAGCTCCCTCTCTCTCTGCCTACAAATAAATAAATATTTAAAAATAAAAGACCTTCTAGGTTCTAGAGTTTTATGTTTTTTTTTGTTTGTTTTACGAGGTAGGGTCTCAATGTAGCCCAGGCTGACCTGGAATTCACTATGTAGTCTCAGGGTGGCCTCGAACTCACGACAATCCTCCTACCTCTGCCTCCCGAGTGCTGGGATTAAAGGCGTGCGCCACCACGCCCGGCTAGTTTTATGTTTTTCTCCCTCGTTTCACAGAAATTCTCTCCAATCTCCCAAGCACTGGGATTAAAAGCATGTGGCCCATGCCCACCTTCCCCATTTCTTCTGTCATTGACTGTCTTCTCTTCCTTGAGTTGGAAGCATCCTCCTACGTGCCCAGGGGCCTCTAGGCTGTTCCTCTTCTTTTTTCTACCTGTGTTCATTCTGAGTAGTCATGTTCTTCCTTTGCTAATTATTATCAACATGCTTTTGACTTGCAAACTTTTTATTTTGTTCATTTGCTAGTAGAGAGAGACAATGGGCATACCAGGGCTGCTGCAAAACTAACTCCAGATATATATATATATATATATATATATATATATATATATATATATATATATATATATAGTGAATTTGGCTTTACATGGGTACTGGGGAATCAAATTCGGGGCATTAAGTTTTGCAGGCAAGCATCTTAACCACTGAGCCTTCACTCCAGCCTGTCTTACAGACTTTTATCACCAGTCCTAGGCTTTAGATTTCTTTTTTTTTTCTAAAGTAATACATTTGCAAGCAGAGAAAGAAAAGACACGTGCGTGCGTGCATGCACACTCTCGTGAACACACATACAGAATGGGCATGCCAAGGCTACCAGCTACTGGAAACAAACTCCATATGTATACACCACTTTGTGCATCTGGCTTTACGTGGGTACTGGGGAATTGAATCTAGACCATGAGGCTTTGGAAGCAAGTGCCTTTAACCACTGAGCCATCTCCCCCAGCACTCTTCTTCCTCCTCCTCCTCCTTTTCAAGGTAGGGTCTCTAGCTCTGGCTGCCATGGAATTTACTATATAGTCTTAGGGTGGCCTAAAACTCATGGCAATCTGCCTACCTCTGCCTCCCCAGTGCTGGTATTAAAAGCATGCAACGTCACACCCAGACTTGACTCTCTCTTTATAAGAAAAACCTTTCTTAACTATTTTTGTTATTTGTATATGTATATGATGTATGTATATGGATCTGAGGAGTGTTTCTCCTCTTGCCACTACTTCCTGTGAGCCTCCAGTGTGTGGCTTTATGTGGGCACTAGGAAATTGAACGCAGATTGGCAGGCTTGTAAGCGTGCCTTTAGCTGGATTGAGCTCGGACTGTTTTTTTGCATATGTATAGCTAGAATTCCGGACCCACCCCAGAAACACCTTAGGGCTGAAGGTGACACACCTCCTTCAGCCGGAACTGGCTGGAGACAATTAATTAACAATTTAATAAACACAATTATAATAAATTATATTGGGGGGCATTATTCAAACTACCACAATCCACCCCTAGCCCCCAATATAATTATAACTGTGTTATGTTTAGTCCAACTTTAAAGATCTCATAGTCTTATCTGAAAGTTAAGATTGCCTTTTAACTTTAAATTTTGGAAAATCAAAACAAGTTATAAGCTTTTAACATATAATGGCATAGAATAAACATTTCCAACTGCTATGAGGCATAACAAGGAAAGATTGGGCTAATGCAACCTCAACAACCATTAGCAAATATCCACATCTGCAGTTTAAGTCTCATAGCACAACCGGAGTCACCGGATTTTCTGATTGTGTCCCTCTAACTTAGCTGAGTAACTGGGAAAACTTCCATCCTAAGCCAACAGCGCTCCATGGTAGCCCTTGCACAGTCTTGGTATGTCTAAAAGTCTTTGGGTCTCCATTGCAAACCACGGTCCACCTTCCAATGGCTTCACTTGCCAACCAAGGACTGCACGCCCTGTTCCAAATACAGCATCTCAGCAGCGGCTCCTGGAGCTTTGTACACTTCATGACCAACTCCATGCATGTATTCCTCATGCTTCCAAAAGCAATATCAGGTATGCAGAACACAGCCATGTTGTTAATTCAGGGACAAAATAGACATGACTGTGAAGAGCAGATTCCTTTCTTTCAGCCATTTCCTTTCCAAAGAGTTTGCACAGTCCATCTTTCTGTCCTTCCTAGGTGGAAACACCTCAGGCATCTCTCCATTGTTTTAATGTAAAGCAGTTGGGCCATAATCAAAAGCCAGTCTCTGGGCCAGTAAGTTAACTTGCTTTGAGGTTTATCCAACTTCAAATCTTAAATCTCAGTCCCATATCCATAGCCAAGCACACAGTTCATTTCTTAAATTCAGCCTTGGTCAAACTCTCTGGGCATGGGCAGTAGGACACATCCACCCCTTGGCCCAAGCACACACTTCTATTAAAGTTTTCTGCAGTCTCTCCTTCCCCTTAGAAAGTTCACAAGCCAAGCCTCCAAATGCAATTCTCTTTGCACTGAGCATTTCCAAATTCTCATCAGAATAGTCCATAAAACTTGGCTTACCGCTCTGGAAGGCATCTTCAGTTGCAAGTATCAAGTCTATGTCTATTCCTCCAGCACACAAGTTCCAGAAGATTAAAATCCACATGGTCAGATTCATCTCAGCAAATCACCCCACTCCTGGTACCAAATCTGTCGTAGTCAGCCACTGGGATGAATCTTCAAATGAGGCATGATTTGGGGAGGAAAGTATTTATTGAGGTAACAGAGCCAGGGGAAGTTAAGGAAAAAAGGCTGCCCCCCTTTCACAGATCCAAGCAGAGACAGAGACAGCACTTCCAGAAGCCAGCAAGCACACTCCTAACAAAACAAGAGGAACTCCAGGATTGAGCTCAGACTGCTTTTTGCATATGTATAGCTAGAATTCCAGACCCACCCCAGAAACACCTTAGGGGCTGAACCCTAGGATCTGGCCAAGGTGACACACCTCCTCTAGCCAGAACTGGCTGGAGACAATTAACAATTTAATAAACACAATTATAATAAATTATATTGGGGGACATTATTCAAACTACCACAATCCATCTCCTTAGCACCCTGCCCCTCTCCCTTTTTGACATGAACCAATAGAATGAATTGTATTAAAAAGGGAATTTGGGCTGGAGAGATGGCTTAGCAGTTGATGCCTTTGCCTGCAAAGCAGAGGGGTCCCAGTTTGAATCCCCAGTGCCCACATGGAGCCAGATGCATAGGGTGGCACATGTGTCTGGAGTTCGTTTACAGTGGCTAGAGGCCCTGGTGTGCCCATTCTCTCTGTGTGTCTGCTTCTTTCTCTTTTTCAAATCAATAATATATTTTTAAAGGGAATTTATTGAATTAAGGCAGTCCAACAATAGCAGTCCGCCTGCTTGAGCATCAAGGAACCCTGAGGCTGCTCAGTCCACATGGCTGGTTGGCTCAGCAGTCCCAATCCATCACTGAAGGCTGTTTGGAAAGTCATTGGTCTTCAGTGCACTCTGGAAGGCTGAGGAAACTTGATTCCAAAGCTGACGAAAGATAGCGGACCAGGATAGATGCACGTCCAAGTGAAGGCATTCACCAACAAGCAGCACAGGCAGCCAGGTGGGAGGAAGGGGTTCCTTATATAAAGCCCACCACTAGGAGGGCCACCCACTCTGGCAACCTCAAAGACCTCTTATAGAATCTGTGGATTCAGATCATGTTGACAACAGAACGGAACCATCCCAGGATTGAAGATGGAACTCAAGCTCTTGTCCTTGGTAGGCAAATGCTCTCCACTGAGCTGTATCTCTAGGTCTGTTTATAGGCATCTTAAGTAGTATGTTTAGGGCTGGGGATGAAGCTCAGAGCACCTGCCTAGTATGTCTAGAGAGCTTGGCTTTCTCCCTCAGTACTGGCCATGTTGAGATAGAGAGCTCTTAGTTTTCATTCATCAGTTTATTTACTTATGGCTTTTTTGAGACAGGATGTCATGTAGCCTAGGTTGGCTCCTAACACCTAATTTTCTTGCCTCTTCGCAAGTGTTGGGGTTACAGGTGAGCACTCCCAGCAACTGATGAGTCCTCTTTTGCCCCACTCCCTACCTTAAGTGAAAAGTCTCAGTGGTCACACTTTCTGTTTGAGACAGAATCTCACTCTGTAGCTCTGGCTAGCGTGTACCCACATGGGCCAGGCCCACAAGGTGGTGGCCCTGGTTCTCTCTCTCTCTCTCTCTCTCTCTGCTTGAAAATGAATAAATTCATGTAACTAAAATATATCCTAAATACATATTCTTCACATTATTGTATTGCCATCAACCACTTCTGTTACTCCTGGGTTGACTTCTCCCACAAATCCTTTTCTCTTACCCCTTTTGAGTGCTGGGATTACAGCCTACTCTACCACTCTTGGCCATATAACTTCGTGAATGGTCGGCTTGCTTCCAGTCTTGCTCTTCCCTCCCTCTGACTGCAACAAGATCTTGCTATGTAGTCCAGGCTGGCCTGGAACTTGTCACATCCCTGCCCTTGCCTCCCAAGTGCTGGTATTACAAGTGCCTACCCTAGCAGTCAGAGTGATCTTTATCACTATTGCTCTAATGGCTTTTCATTGCATGAAGAAGAAAATCCAAACTTTATGTTCATATCTGCTAATTTTCTTGCCTATTTCATTTGTTTATGGTCCTATTCTTCCAATACAAGCTTGATGATGTCAGGATGGCAGTTACCTTGTCTGTCTTCCCCGACAGGTATTTTTAGGAATCAAGACTGCTTTAGAGTATTAATTTTTTTTTTTTGTTTTTTTGAGGTGGAGTCTCGCTCTAGCCCAGGCTGACCTGGAATTCACTCTGTAGTCTCAGGCTGGCCTCAAACTCACGGTGATCCTTCTACCTCTGCCTCCCAAGTGCTGGGATTAAAGGCATGTGCCACCATGCCTGGCAAGAGTATTAATTTTTTTTTTTGTTTATATTGAGGGTCCCACTCTAGTCCAGGCTGGCCTCAAACTCCTACCTCTGCCTCTCAAGTGTTGGGATTACATGCATGAGCCACCACTCCTGTCTTATTTACTTTATGATAATAATAATTATTATTTTGGATTTTTAAAGGTAGGGTCTCACTCTAGCACAGGCTGACCTGGAACTCACTCTGTAGTGAGTTCTAGCCCAGGCTGGTCTTCAAACTCATAGCAATCCTTCTACCTCTGCCTCCTTGTAGTGCTGGGATTAAAGGTGTGCCTCACCACCAAATGGCATTCTAGAGAGATCCTAATGCCTCAGGTTCTGGAGTGTATCGGGATTATAAACTCTGTACCACCATGCTTCTTGGCTTTAGGTATTTTTTGTTTTGTTTTTGTTTTTGTTTTTGTTTTTGTTGTTGTTGTCCTGTCCCTCCCCCAAACCCCCAAGCTGACCTGGAATTCACTTAGTAGTCTCAGGCTGGCCTCGAACTCACAGCAATCTTCCTATCTCTGCCTCCTGCCTCCCCAGTGCTGTAATTAAAGGTATACGTCACCACACCCATCTACAGTTTTTCTTTCTTTTTTTCTCTCTCTCTCTCTCTCTCTCTGTGTGTGTGTGTGTGTGTGTGTGTGTGTGTGTGTGTTCTTATGCATGTTTCTTTGTATGAGTGAGTGTGGACTGGCACATGCCACAGGTGAGAGGACAAATCTCAGGTTGGTTTTTAACCTTCCTACCTCAACTTTGAGACAAGGTTTCTCTCTGGATTCTTGCTCTACTGCTGTTCTTTGCAGGGATTATAAAAACTTGCTTTTACCAAAAAATAAAAAATAAAAATAAACTGGGCGTGGTGGCACATGCCTTTAATCCCAGCACTCAGGAGGCAGAGGTAGGAGGATAGGCCACCCTGAGACTACCTAGTGAATTCCAGGTCAGCCTGTACTAGATCGAGACCCTACCTCGAAAAACCAAAAAAAAAAAAAAAAAAAAAAAAAAAAAAAAAAAAAAAAAAAAAAAAAAAAAAAAAAAAAAAAAAAAAAAAAAAAAAAAAAAAAAAAAAAAAAAAAAGAAAAGAAAAAAATTTACCTTGTAAACTGAGAAATGTTATAAAGGCTTAAAAAGCCTCTGGAACCTGTCAAGCTACTTAGATTCCATAACGAAAGAATTAAAAAAAATAGGGATTGTCTAAGAAATTTAGGAGCTATGGCTATGAGAAACTGTTGGTATCCTTGCATACCTTCTCATCATTCTTTGGTAAAACTGGAATTCCCATGTATTTATTTTACTGTTAATAACTGGATATTAGTTGTCAGAGATTATGTTCTTTTACAGCCTTTCTTCTTGATGGCTCTAGAATTTGCATACATGTTCTGCTAACCTGTTCATTTTATTCTAGCCATTATTTTAGTTACTCAATTTTCCTGGCAACTGAAAGGACGGTCGGCTATGTGCGTGCGTGCGTGCGTGCGTGCGTGTGTGTGTGTGTGTGTGTGTGTGTGTGTGTGTGTGTGTGAAATGGATACCTAGGAGCTACTACAGCATTTGTTCCTTGCCCTGTCATTTTGTTCCCCTGGTGCTCCAGCCACCTGGGGGACCAACAAGCAATGCTCATTTGCCTTGTGGGGAAGGAAATGGGATCCTGATTATCCATGCTTGCAGTGGGAGGATTATGTGGATTAAGAGAAGAAATCTGTGGTAATCCACAGGCTTTAAACTACAATTTAGCCACATTCCTGACCACAGTCTGTCCTTACATTTTGTAATAACTATTTCCTAATTATACATTTCTAACAACTAATTTATAGTATTTACTAATTGTACTCCTGTCATTTAGAAGTGGTGTGGTGATAGTTGTGAGGTAGAGAAGAGTCAGATGATCAATCAGGTCTGTGGAAATCATTTAGTGTTAACTATGGTTTAACCACCATGCTTGTTAGACCCTGAAGACCTGAATTCCATGAATTCCTTACCTGCTGAGCCACTGGAAGGCATTTGCAGTGGCTGTCAACAAGAGGTCAAAGTTCCATTTTAACAGCTGTACTTGACTAGTTTTAATGATTAAATTTTTGTGATCTGAATAATCAGTATTTAAGATTATCAAAATCATGAATTTAATCCAAGATAGAGTTTGCCTTATTTAAAATAACCTGTTGGCAATTTTCATAGGGATTAAATAACCCCAAAGGCCTGCCATCTGAAATACAAGCTTGATCTGAAACTCATACTGTCTAGCCCAGGGCACTGGAACTTGCAATTCTCCTGTCTCAGTCTCCCAGAAGGAGATGCTATTCCCCCATCCCCAGTGACTGCTGCATTCATAACCCAGACCTCACCCAGGGCCCTTAGTGAAATGGGATAACATGAGGGAAATGGGACCAACACATTTTCTGTCCATACAATAAAATTCCTAATTAACAACACAAAGAGATGCTATTTTTACATCTAAGCCACTAACACCTCAGACCAATTATATATAACATCATGCTTGATTTCTATTAAGTTTTTAAAATATAATTAAAAATTATCATTCTGGCCTGGTGTGGTGGTGCACACCTTTAATCTCAGCCCCTGGGAGGCTGAAGTAGGAGGATTGCTGTGAGTTTGAGGTCACCCTGAGACTATGTTGTGAATTCCAGGTCAGCCTGGCCTAGAGTGAGACCCTACCTTGGAAAACCAAAAAAAAAAAAAGAAAAAAAAAAGGTAAAATAAAATAAAAGTATATATTATTTTGGATTTTGGGTCTGGAGAGATGGCTAAACAGTTAGGGCTTGCAAAACCTGAAGGCCTGGGTTTAATTCTCCAGTATGCATGTGTCTAGAGTTTGCATTGGGCTAGAGGTCCTGGTGGGCTGGCTCTTCTGCACTGTCTGTCTATCTGGTTTTCTCTCTTCTCACAGATTAAAAAAATTAATCGGGGCGTGGTGGCACATGCCTTTAATCCCAGCATTTGGGAGGCAGAGGTAGAAGGATCACCATGAGTTCAAGGCCACCCTGAGACAACATAGTGAGTTCCAGGTCAGCTGGGGCTAGAGTGAGACCCTACCTCAAAAAACAAAAAAATTAAACATTATTTTGATGTGAAGGCAACCCAAGGCACATGCTGTAGGCAAGTGTTCTACCAATAAGCTATACTCCCAACCCTATAAAATTCTTTGCTTTTAGTTTTTCAAAATTTATGTGTAAGCCGAGAGAAATAGAATGGGCACACCAGGGACTCTAGCCACTACAAATGAATGCACGTGCTAATTTGTGAATCTGACTTTAAGTGAGTACTAGGGAATCGAAGCCAGGTTGTTAGGCTTTGCAGGTAAGTACCTTAACAAGCCACCTGTGGTTTTTAAATTTTTTTTTTTTTGAGACAGGGTCTTGTTCTAGCCAAGGCTAACTTGGAATTCACACTGTAGTCCAGGTTGATCTTGAACACCTGTTGATCCTTAGCCTCCCCAGTGCCATATCTAACTTTTTAAATTTTTATTTGTTTGCACATGGATACACATGTGGGTATGTTCATGACAGGGTCTTTTGCCATTGCAAACAAATGCCAACTGTATGTATCACTTTTTGTGGCCAGCTTTACATGGGTGCTGGGGTGTTAAACCCAGGCTGGTAGGCTTTGCAAGCAAGTACCTTTAACTGCTAAGCCAGCCCTCTGTGCATTCTTTTTTTACCAGCTTCTCCTTATGGAGTTTTGCCATTTAAAGCTGTGATTGTTCATATAGCTTATTGGAAAAATGCCCATGTCTCTTATTGTATATTGAATTATTCAGACTAATAATAGCAAGCATTTATTGGGTACTTAAAGTGATCTCTCTCTGAATTACTAATTGATATCCCCACTTAAGAGATGAGGAAATCAGCACTCAGGAGGTAGAGGTAGGAGGACTGCCATGAGTTCGAGGCCACCCTGAGACTACATAGTGAATTCCAGGTCATCCTGGACCAGAGCAAGACCCTCGAGAAACAAAACAACAACAAAAAGAGATGAGGAAACTGAAGTTTCAGAGGCTTTACATGCCAAGTAGAGCAAAGTTTCAAAGTCTAGTTCTGTCTGACTTCAAGGCTTGGGATCAGGATCAGAATCAGGCTTGATCCTGCTCCTCCTAACCTGCTCCTGAGTTCTGTGGACCAACTGGCTTTTGTGTGTGTGTGTGTGTGTGTGTGTGTGTGTGTGTGTGTGTGTGTGTGTATGCGGTGGGGGGGGGGAGGAGTGCTGGGGTTTGAACCTAGGGTCTTATGTATGTTAGGCAAGCACTCTACCATTAAGCTTTTTTCTTAGTTCTTTTAAAACCTTGTTTATTTTATCTTTGTTTTTGACACAGAGTCTCACTATGTAGGCCAGGCTAGCCTTGAATTATGGAAGTCCAGCTTGCTTATGTATGGATGTGTCTGTGTGGTTCTGGGGATCCATCCCAGGCTTCATGCACTAGGCAGAGACTCTGCCACAGAGTACGTGTTCTTTCTTTCTTTCTTTCTTTCTTTCTTTCTTTCTTTCTTTCTTTCTTTCTTTCTTTCTTTCTTTCTTTCTTTCTTTCTTTCTTTCTTTCTTTGGGGGGGGGGAGGGCTGGTGGGGTTCAAGGAAGGGTCCTTCTCTAGTCCAGGCTGACCTGGAATTCATTATGTAGTATCAGGGTGGCCTCTAACTCACAGCAATCCTACCTCTGCCTCCTGAGTGCTGGGATTAAAGGAGCATTTGCTCTCTTTACCCTTCTTGCTTTTTCAAAAAGACATAACTGACTAAAATCCTTCAGGATCCGTGAGTGGCGCTTTGTGCCTGTAAAGGCATAGGTAGGAGGATTGCCATAGTTTTGAGGCCAGCCTGGCCTACATAGTAAGCTTTAGGCCAGCAAAGGCAACAGTGAGACCTTATTTTAACTTCTCCCCTTGAAAAAAATCCCACCCCCCAAATTTAATGTATCACCTCTCATAGTTAAATGTTCTTTTTTTTGGTTTGGTTTTTTGAGGTAGGGTCTCTAGCCCAGGCTGACCTGGAATTCACTATGTGGTCCAAGACTGGCCTCCAAATCATGGGGATCCTCCTACCTCTGCCTCCCAAGTGCTGGGATTAAAGGCATGCGTGTGTTACCATGCCTGGCTGTTCTGGTTAACTTGTGTAGATTATCATTAAAAGCATTTTCAATAAAAAGCTGTGTGTGTGTGTGTGTTTACCCTGCTGGTCTGGTAGTTCTTTTGGGTGGTACTTTGGAGCATAACTGAACTTGATCTTGTTTGGAACAGAAGAAGTAAGCAGATTGACTTTTGAATAAAGTGAACCAGTAAAACAGAGCTAGCAAACCATTTACTTAAAAAGATGAGTAGAGCAAATACTTGGAATGTTAGCCCCCCACTCCCATTCACATATGAGAAAGAAATCTATAGCTGGGCGTGGTGGTGTATGCCTCTAATACCAGTGCTTGGGAGGCAGAAGTTGGAGGACTGTTGTGAGTGCAAGGCCAGCCTGGGACCACAGAATGAGTTCCAGGTCAGCCTGGGCTAGAGAAGCCCTACTTTTTTTTTAAGATATATTTTTTTAATCATAGAGGCTTTTAAAATATTTTATTTATTCATTTTCAAGCAGGAGATAGATAGAGAGAGAGACAGAAAGAGAGAGAGAGAATGCACCAGGGCCACCACCTTGTGGGTCTGGCTTATGTGGGTCCTGGGGAATTGAACCCAGGGCCTTCGGCACTGGAGGCAAGTGCCTTAACCGCTTAGCCATCTCTCCAGCCTGAGAAGCCCTACTTTGAAACAAAAACAAAAGAAATATAGGCAATGACACTGCATCAATAGAAAGCTGTACTTAGACACATAAGGGAGTTTTCTTTTTATTCTTTGAGAACTTTATCTTTTTAATTTTGTTTTATTTGAGAGAGAGAGAGAGAGAATATGAAAATGAGCGAGTGCGCTGGTGAGTGAGGGCACTATCTAGCTGGCATGCACGCTCCAGCACCTCTAGCTGCTGCACCAACTCCAGACCCGTGCTCCACTTTGCATCTGCCTTTGTGTAATTACTGGGGAATTGAACCCTGGGCTGATAGACTTTTCAAGCAGGTGCTGAATTGACAATTTTATTATATATGTAGATACTATAATTTGGTTGAGTTCCTGCCCTGTTACCTCCTTTTTCTCCCCTTCCTGTCCCCAGTCTCCTCCTCCAAGGTAGTCCTTTCTTTGTTGTCTCATTTCTTTTGTCCTCCATCCTCCGTGTCAGAAAGCGCAGGTCTTGTGGATGTATCCACTGAGGGCTGTGAATGTACCAGTGAGTTTATGTTAGGACAGTATCCCAAAGGACTCCTTCCCACCCTGTGGCTCTCACATACGCAGAGCCTAGGAGGATGGAATAGAGATATCTTCTTGATTGCTGAGCTCTCAGCAACCTCTTTCTTTCTGCTTTGATGGCTTTTGAGTCTCCTCAGTGACTGCACTATCTCCTTAGAGAAGTTTTTCTGGATATGAGAGCAGCACTCCTCACTTCTAAATTCTGCCACTTCCTCCGAAATGTGCCCTGAGCCCTGGTGGGTGTGATAGGGATATTCAGCCAGTGCTAAGCTTTGGGCTTTTTCTTGCCATTTTGAGGAGTCTTGGCTTTTTCTGTCTTTTTTTTTGAGACAGGGTCTCATGTAGGCCATTCTCCTCACTATGAGAGGAGGAGGACCTTGAACATCTGGTCCTTCTGTCTCCACTGCCCAAATGCTAGGGTATAGGTTTGATTGACTACACCCAGCTCAATTATGTTTGTTTCTTTTGTGGTGATGGAGGTGGAACCTAGAGCCTTATGTATGCTGTGCAAGTACTGTACCTTTGGGCTAACCTACTGGTGTCTTCATTAGGATTTGCAGAGGAGAGAGTTTTGTTCTTCTGAGTCTGGGTCACCTCACTTTCCACATATCCATTTTCCTGAAATTTTCATAATTTCTTTTTTTGGTTTTTTGAGGTAGGGTCTCACTCTAGTCCAGGCTGACCTGGAATTCACTATGTAGTCTCAGGGTGGCCTTGAACTCATGGTGATCCTCCTACCTCTGCCTCCCGAGTGCTGGGATTAAAGGTGTGCACCACGCCCGGCTCTCATAATTTCATTTTTATTGCTGTGTAAAAGTCCATTTGTGTGTGTGTGTGTGTGTGTGCTGGCAAAGTTTTTAAAAAAATAATTATTTGCAATGGGAGAGAGAGAGAATGGGCACACCAGAGCCTCTTGACACTGTAAATGCACTCCAGATGCATAGGCCACTTTGTGCATCTGGCTGTCCGTTGGTACTAGGGATTTGAACCTGGGCCAAACCCAGGCCAGCAGGCTTTGCGAGCAAGTGCCTTTAACTGCCGAGTCATTTCCCCAGCCTGACAAAGTTATTTTAATCATTGTTATTTTCTAAAGTATTTACATAGCCTTTGAATATTGGAGGAGATAGGCCAGCTCTATTTTTTTCATTTGCAAGGAGGGAGTGGGGGGGGGAGAGAGAGAGAGAGAGAGAGAGAGAGAGAGAGAGAGAGAGAGAGAGAGAGAGAGAGAGAGCGCGCATGTCAGGGCCTCCAGCTGCTGCAAAAGAATTCCAGATGTTTGTGCCACTGTGCATCTGACTACCATGGGTATTGTGGAATCTAACTTGGGTCGTTAGGCTTTGCAGGCAGATGCCTTAACTGCTCAGCCATCTTTCCAGCCCCCCCCCTTTTTTTTTTGGATCCAAGGTCTCATGTATCCTAGGCTGCTCTTAACTCATTATTTAGCTAAGAATGACTTTTTTATTTTATTTTTAATGTGTGGCCCAGGCTGCCCTGGAACTCCTGATCCTCCTTGCCTCTGCCTCTTCAGCAATTTCCTACTGGTGTGCGCCACTGCATCTGGCCAAGGATGACTTCGAACTCCTGATTACCTAGCCTCCACCTTCCAAGTGCTGTGATTATAGGTCTTTGCCACCATGTCCTGTTTGATCCAGGTGTATTAAAGGAGAGACACACATTCTGTCTTCACTGGTATGTTGGTATTTAGTGGTTTGGGACCTACAGGTTATTCCTACAGAAGGTATTGCTTTGAAAACAAATGGTGTGTGTGTGTGTGTGTGTGTGTGTGTGTGTGTGTGTGTTTTCCTGAAAATGGAATCCAGGATCTGGGTAAGCTCTCAGCCACTGTGCTGGATCCCCATCCCAAAAATTTTTCCTTTTTTTTCTTTCTTCCCTGATAAGGATGGCAGATGCTCTTCCACTGACCCAGCCTCATTTTTTTCTTATTCTAATTTGATGAAATTTCTGAATACACATGAATTCATAAATTGAGGATACTTGTTTTTACTTTTAAGTCACCAGTCATTGGTTTTCTCCCTACCTCGACACCACCTCCTGTCCAGCCTTTAAAACAGTGGTTTAATTGTCTCCTTTCAGAGGTGGATACTTCTCACTTAGAGGACTAGAGCTGTGGGTTCCTTTACAGTTAAGATGCCTTTTAGGATTGGCTTTCCTTGTTGCCTTAGGGCAGACCTTTGAAAAGGTCTGATCTACTGTGTCATACCAGGTCTGAATGTGTTCTTTATTCTACTCTGGCATTGCTATTAATTTATCATGGGTTTTCTTTTATGCATTTCTATTAGCTAATGACTCGGTTGTGGGAAAGTCTTCTTCATGCACATACACTTTCAGTATTAGAGCCTGTATTTTCCTATATTAATTTGTTGAGAGGATACATGTCTTGTTGTGTGAGGCACTGGGAATGCACAAGTGAAGGCTCATGGCCTGTGGGTTTTAAAGAACCTTAAGAGAGACAAACAGGTACTTCTGATAGACCAGTGATAGAAACCATCCAGATGATTGCAGGAACACAGAAGAGAGCAGCTGTTGATAGTTGCTGTGTGGGATGGAGACACATGGAAGCCTTTGAGCTCTTACTAGGCTCTGTAAGGTCAAAACTATTCTCTTGTGGGGCGTGGTGGCACACACCTTTAATTGCTGCACTTGGGAGGGCAGAGGTAGGGATTGCCATGAGTTCGAGACCAGCCTGGGATCACCTTTGCCTCCTGAGTACTGGGATTAAAGGCATGGGCTACAACACCTGGCCTAAGATAGTATTTTTAAAAATATTTTTAAAATTTTATTTGCAGGGGTGGGAGGAGAGATAAGGATAAAGGGCATGCCAGATCCTCTTGCCATTGCAAATGAATTCCAGACACATGCACTATTTTGTTCATCTGTCTTTGTGTGGCCACTGGGGAATGAAACCCAGAGCCTTTAACCCTTGAGCCATCTCTCCAGCCCCAAATACAAAAATATTAAAATAATTCTAATGTCACAGGATATACACACCAGTGGTAGAGTGCTTGCCCAGCATGCTTGAGGTCCTGGGTTTTGTCGTTTCCCGCCTCCGGGGGTGCTAGGGAAAAAGGTGGGAAGCTGAGCGAAGGCTGGTCGCTGCTCCACTGTCTCAGGGCAGTTCCACAGAGTTGGGGGCTGACGCAGGGGGGGTCCGGTGAGACACAGACGTGA
Source organism: Zapus hudsonius (assembly GCA_004024765.1). Classification (NCBI taxonomy): domain Eukaryota; kingdom Metazoa; phylum Chordata; class Mammalia; order Rodentia; family Dipodidae; genus Zapus; species Zapus hudsonius. The sequence continues at coordinate 16,073 of PVHP010033825.1, forward strand.
GCAGATGTGTGTAGTGTATCCACGTGGTTATTTATTCAATGGGCAGAGCTTATATTTATGGGGGAAGGAAGCCAGGGGGATGAGGAATAGGGGAGAGAAAAAGGGGATTGGATAGCCAGGGTGGTGAGTTGGTAATCTGCTAAGGGATAGGTGAGTGCAGACAACCTGTGCATACCTAATTTGTTTAATTGGGGGGCCTGAGTGGTGGGAAATATGTGATTCTAGCCACGGTCTGTGGGGATGGGTACAAGGAAATTTGTTATTTGGGTCTGACACCCATTGCCAGTCATGCTGAGATGGGAATGCTGGGTTCCTGTGGCTTGCCCATTGGGGTTGGGAGTCAGGGTTGACGGAGCTGGGAAACGCCTACCAAATTATCGGGGTTTTACCTGCTCAAATATCCTTAACCCTTTGTTCTCTGTGCCCTCACTAGCATTGCCAACAAGCAGTGCCCAACAGGTTTGATCCCCAGCAACATAAAAATTAAACAAGGAGAAAAATTAATATGTGTTAAAATGTTTTTTGAAGCATTGTCTTGCTTGCTATGTAAGCCTGACTGACCTAGAACTTGCCATGTAGATTAGGTTCCCCTCCACCGTACAGTGATTCTCCTGCCTCAGCCTTTTGAGTGCTGGGATTATAGACATATAATAACATACATACACACACACATATATATATATACACATATATACACACACACACACACACACATATATATATACACATACACATACATACATGCCTATAATTTCTTAACTGCTGGTCATGGTTTGCACATGCCTATAATCCCAGCATTCAAAAGGCTGAGGCAGGATGATCACTGTATGGTTGAGTTTTAATTTAAAATTAAGTAACTATAGATGGGCGTGGTGGTGCACACCTTCAATCCTAGCACTTGGGAGGAAGGTAGGAGGACGACTGTGAGTTTAAGGTCAGCCTGGGCTAGAGTGAGACCCTATCTCGAAAAACCAAAAAAAAAAAAAGTAAATATTGATAACTATAACCTACATAATAGATAAGCTCTCTAAATTTCTTTACCCCCCCTCCTTTCCTTTTTAAAAAGGTTTTTAGCCAGGTGTGGTGGCATACCCCTTTAATCCCAGCACTGGGAAGGCAGGCAGAGGTGGGTGGATCGCCATGAGTTCGAGGCTACCCTGAGACTACATAATGGATTCCAGGTCAACCTGGGTTAGAGCAGCCCTACCTTGAAAGCCCCCCATACAAATCAATCAATCAATCAATCAATCAATCAATCAGTCAGTCAATCAATCAATCTATTTATAGAGTGAGAGAATAGGTGCACCACCATGTGCATCTGGCTTTATGTGGATACTGGGGAATTGAACCTGGGTTGTTAGACTCTGTAGGCAATTGCCTAAACTGCTGAGCCATCATTCCAGCCCTCCTTTTTTATTCTTTTCCTTCCCTACCATTCTATTTTTAGCATATATGCATGTGGCATGTATGTTTGCTGCTGTTTGTGTTGTATAGGCCAAAGGTCAATAGGTCCTTCTCTCTCTCTCTCTCTACCCTTTCTCTTTTCTCCCTCTCTCCCTTTCTTCTCCCTTCTCTCCCTTCTTTCCCGCCCTCTATATATTCTCCTCCCTTTGCTTCCCCTTCCTTTTTGTTTTTCTTTCTTGAGAAACAGGGTCTTACTCTATCCCAGGCTGACATAGAACTCACTCTGCAGCCCAGGCTAGCTTCAAACTACAGCGATCCTCTTACCTTAGCCTCTGGAGTGCTGGGATTAAAGGTGTGTACTTTCTGGGCTGGGGAGATAGTTTAGATGTTAAAGGCCCTTGCTTGCAAAGCCTGCTGGCCTGGGTTCTATTCTCCAGTACCCATGTAAAGCCAGACACAAAAAGTAGTACAAACCTCTGGAGTTGATTTGCAGGTGGTAAGAAGTCCTGGTGCACTACTGCACGCACATGCATACAGATAATACTAAAATTCTTTTTCTGTTGTGTACATGTCTCTGTGTGTCTGCATGCACATGTGTGTGCCCAGGTTTCTTGCTGCTGCCCATCTGTGATGGCAGTAGCTGGGGAATTGAACCTCAGCTAGCAGGCTTTACAAGCAAGCACCTCTAACCACTAAGCCATCTCCCCAGCCCCTCTACCTTAAAAATATTTATATATACTTTTTTTTGCATTTATTTGCAAGCAAAGGGAGAGGGAGATAGAGAGAATATGAATATGGGCATGCCAGGGCCATTGCAAACAAACTCCAGATGCATGCGCCACTTTCACACACCAGGGTCTCTGGCTGCTGCAAACAAATGCCAGTCTGGCTTTACATTTTGCCAGTAATCACCTTTAACTGCTGAACTATCTCTCCATCCCTTCTACCTTTCTTGTTGTTTTTTGGGCCACTACACATCAACCTTATTTTTTTGAGATAGGATCTCTTACTGACCTTGGATTCAGCAAGCACTCTTGTCTGCCTCCAGCCATGCTGAGATCACAAGTTCATGGCCTCAGAATATATATGCTCATGCTTTCATGGCAAGGACTTCGTGACTGAGCCATCTCCCTAGCACCCTATCTTTTTCTTTTCTTCCCTCCCTGTTTGTCCATCTCACTAGTTCTTGAAATAAACAATGGAAACTGGATGTGGTAGCTCAGATAAATTTCTTCTCTCCTTCCCTCCCTCCCTTCCTTTTTGAGATAGGGTCTTAACTGTAGCCCAGGCTCACTCAGGAACTGACTATGTAGCCCAGGCTGGTCTTGAACTCATTGTGATCCTCTTACCTCAGCCTCTGGAATGTTGGGATTAAAGGCATATGCCAACATGCCCAGTTCAAATAAATTTCTTTATGGTTATCGGTAAATATTTGATTTCCATAGCTGTTTTTTGTACCTATATATTTTGAGTCACATAAAAATTTCTTGGGTGAATCTGGGTGTGGTGGCTCACCCCTATAGTTCCAGTGCTTGGGAAGCAGAGGTGGGTGGATCTACATGAGGTTGAGGCCATCCTGGGTTAGAGTGAATTCCAAGTCAGCCTGGATTACTATGAGACCCTGCCTCAACTTCTACGCCCATAAATGAAACCTCCTAAAGGTAGAAGACTTGCACAAACCATAGCATAAGCTAGTCTTCATCCACAGACTCTGAAGGAGGCAGTCTGCACGGGGACCTCACATATCAGAGACGGCCAAAAGCCTCAGACATCCTGTCTTGACCACACTGTTGGTCTGCTTCTCCCTCTTCCCTCTTCCCCAACTGCCTTCAGAGACCAGCAGGAAAAGACCCAGCCTCTCATATTATTAGTGCCACCAACCCTGGGAGGGAGGGGACAGAAAGGGAAGGGCAGATGGAGAACATGAAGCAGCAGCCACTTGAGCAAAGAGACGAACTGCAGGGGAGGAGAAAGCT
>PVHP010033826.1:0-19534 GCA_004024765.1 Zapus hudsonius
TGTGAGGTCATGAATATCAAGGACATTTTGTGTCTCTAAGACAGTATTGTAAACACTTCCATTGGCTCGTACATTCTTTCTGCCACCTCACCCACAATGGTCCCTGAGCCTTGGAGGGTGTTGTAGTTAATTTCTCTGCTGCAACAAAGAGCCTGACCAAAAGCAGCTTGTGGAGGAATGGGTTTATTTTGGTTTACAGACTCAAGGGGAGGCTCTATCATGGCAGGGAAAATGATGGAATAAACAGAGGGGTGGACATCACCTCCTGGTTCACAGCTCTAACAAATTTCTAATACCCAAACTGCTATTGTAATGGAAAAGTTGGGGTTCCCAGAAAGTTGGGGTTCCCAGCTAATTCTGATGCACCTAAAAACTTAAGAATACCCAGATTCTTGTTTTATAAAATTACAGAATTAAAATTATAGACCACCAGAGGATAAAGTATCATGGGAGGCTTTATTTAAAAAAAGGAAAGGAGAAGTTATAGCCACTAGTGAGGAGAGAGCACATGGGGGAGGTTTTAACCACATGATTATGATGTCAGGGGATCTATGGAGCTTGCCGGAACTGTCAGACTACCATTGCACCACTTGATACATTTGGCCTGGTTGGCCAACTGTAAAGGTTGCAGGGTCCACTGCTGGTTAAGACCATTGTTGAGTTTCTCGCCCCCCAACACACTGGCCCTCCTTTTTCCCAACTAGTCCCTCTTCTGTTTTGAAGCCATCATTTTTTTTTCCCTCAGATAATGCTGGTCATATGTAGGCAGTGTCAGCCACTGAGGGTCATGAATGCAATGGCCACTTTGTGTCTGGAAAACAGCATTCCAAAGCACCCCCTTCCGTTTGCTATTACAGTTTTTCTGCCACCTCCTCTGCAATGGTCTCTGAGCCTTGGAGGGTGTGACAGAGATGTCTCGGGGCTGAACATGCACTTCTCAACAGTCTGATGAGTTTTGATTCTTCCCAGGAGTCCCAGCCACCTGAAAAGAAACTTCTCTAACCGAAGCGAGATCAGCATTAATATATATGGGCATCACATAAATGTTTAGAGGGTACAGATTCACATTTCTGTTAGATGCTAGGAAACTGGGGGAGATCTCCTGGGGGAACATTTGCACTTTAACAATGTGTGCTTGGAGGTATTAAAGTTCAAAAGAGGAAGAATTCATCCCTTCCCTTCATCTTTGGGTCGATCTTCCTTTTAGTCTGCTCCATGTGTGGATTCTCCATAATAATTTTGTGCAAAAGGAAGTGTTCCCACCTCCATATTATAGATGGGGAAACTCAGGTGCAGAGAAGTGAAGTACCTAAGACCATTCACTACTATAGAGCAGAAACAGGACTCAAAGCCAGGCAATGTGATGACAGGATGACCCACTCCACACCATTCAGTCTCCCCCCTTCATAATCCAAACAAAGAAAGTTTGGAGTGGGATGATGGTGGTGCAGAGAGGAAGCTTGCATAGGATTTAGCAGGGAGCCTCTCCTCCCCCTCTGTCCTTTCTTCTCTTCTCTGCCCACCCCACATACCCAGAAGTGAGGTACTTATAGCCTCCTGACAGTTAATCTCTATACCTCCTGACCATCCTTCATGCCCTTTTGAAGCATTTGGTAACAACTGTATACATTCAGGTCTGTGCACTTGACAGTCACAGTTTCAAATTCACAGATGACGATGGATGGGTTTATGAAAACAGATCTTATTGTAAATATTCTCTAGATAAGAAGGACATGGTAATGGGGGTGGGTGCATGCCCTCAGGAAACAGAGGCAGGAAAGAACTCTCATGGTTATGACTGTTGGCAGTGGGTGGAAGTGATGGACATACACAGAGTTGGCCAGAGATGGAGGAAAAGGGGAGTATTGAGGTCAGCTTTCTTGTTGCTGCACAGAAAGAGCCCAAACAAAAGCGGCTTGTGGAGGAATGGGTTTATTAGGCTTACAAACTTGAGGGGAGACTCCATCCTGGCAGGGAAAACGATGGCATGAGCAGAGGGGTGGACATCACCTCCGCCACAGCACTGCAAATAGCAGCAGGAAGGTGTGCCAAATACTGGCAAGGGGAAGCTGGTTTATAACCCCATAAGCCCGCCCCCAACAACACAGCTCCATCAAGGTTGTAAAATCCAAACTGCCATCAGCTGAGGATCAATTACCCAGAACACATTTGTTTGTGGGGGACACCTGGATCAAACCATGACAGGGAGTGTGTGAGAGAGAGATAGTCAAGTTCCTACATGTGTGGCTTGCACAATGGGAAACTGTTTCTGTGGAGTTCAGGAGTGCAGATGCCACCTCTAGGGTCAGGGGCATCTTGAGGATAGACGAAAGAACCCTGTGGTCTGAAGAGAGAGGCCATGAAGCAGGATGAAAGACCCACCACAGACCTCCAAGTGCAATGCCACCTGAGTCCTGCAGCAAGGCTGATAATGGCCCTGTTTTACTGGGACCCAGAATGCACAGGGTGAGGCAGTTGTCCTGGGTCACAGCTGCAACCTCTGCTTGAGGTAGGCGGGTTGGACTAGGGGCTATTCTTGTCCTTTGTTTGTGTCTGGATCAGCTGATTGACAATGGAACAGAAGACTGGCCAGTGGACATTGGCAGAACTTCCCTTAGGAGACCTGCTTGCAATTCCCAGTGCTGTCAGACTGTCTGGTTTTGTTCCAGATAGCACCCTGGATAGGGTGGCAGGTGCTCTGAGCTGAGACTTCTCCTCCTCTGCCTGCTTGCCTCATCCCAGCCTTCCCCCCTCACCTCTGCTTCCTGGGTTCCAGAGCTGCTCAGTGATCTATGGGCAGATTGCCTCTCATCTTTTTGATCTTTCTTCCTCTCAGCGGGCCTTAAGCTGCAACACTCATCTCACTGATAAATCAGCTTCCATTCCTCCCGCTGATTTGAACAAATTTATTAAAGTGTAGTTAACATCCGATAAGCCACATGTTGGGTGCATTTTGACCTGTGTGCACACCCGTGAAACCATCTCCACCATCAGCATGGTGAACAAGCCCCTCCACTAGGCAGCTTTGTGGCCTTCCCCTATTTCTTCTGTCAGGTACCCCCAGACCTCATTTCTGTTACTCCAGGATACATGTAAATAGAACCATACAAGTCATATTCTTTTCTTCGTCCTATGACTGTGATAATTCAAGTGTTTTAGAAAACAATTTTTCTCTTGGCAATAAAAGGCAAATAATGTATCAGTTTGATTGCTGAGTTTTACAGTTTCACACAGTGCAACATAATGATAATTACTCCCAGCCAGGCATACCATATAACCTGGAGATTCAGCTCGTGGTGTTCCCATGGCTCATTTTTTTTGTCAAGTATTTTGTGGATGGTCCATTGGTTCCCAGGATCAGCCCAGACACCAATACATCTCTGCAGTTCCCAACCATGTCTCTTATCACCAGCGATTGGCCATGAGGGGGAGAAAGACCCCGTCAATGTTCTTTATTCAAGGTTTGAGTTATAATCTTTTTCTAATGCACATATTTCTTCCCATGATGCATGTGTTTTTAATCATATGTCTGACCAATTATGCACAGATATAAGATGACAAATAAGGGATTCTCCCTAAATTTAACTTAGAGGACATGGTTTGTCTTGCCTTACTGTGCTGACTCCCCAAGCCAGTCCAGACTGGATGGCCTCCTGTCTCCTGATCCCAGATATATCTTGGAATGTATTTGAATAAAAGCTAACCATAAAGAGAGTATTTCTAAAGGTTTCTAGAAGAGTATAGACTTATTCCATGGTTTAGAGTCCAGTGTGTATGCAGGTGGGGGGTCCTAGGTTGCTAACAGGTTGCTAGGTGGTGCATTGTTAGGAGAGAGATGTTTATTGTCCAAGCCATGCAGTGTCCAGGGTTGCTAAGCTATTTTATGATTGCCTTCCTCAAGCTGACGATCAGCCAATTCAGGTCAAGCACTTGCTGAATGCTTACTTCATGACAGGCTGGGGTAGGAGAAAAACCTAAGGTCTCCATCCTTTAGGAACCTCTGGCCCATGACTCACATTGACATGAACAAACCAAAACATGGGTGAACCAACTTGCTTGAAACAGTAACATTTATACAGATTTCTACAGTTTAGTTACAGTTTACATGTATCTGTCAAGGTTTCTTGTGTTGAAATGTAACCCCCACTGTGAGATATTAAAGCAATAGAAGCTGGGCATGGTGGCACATGCCTGTAATTCTAGCACTTGGGAGGTGGAGGCAGGAGGATCATGAATTGCAGGCTATGTTGGGTCACACAGTGAGTTCAAGGCCAGCCTGGGCTACATAAGAAACCTTGTCCCAGGAACATCGTAGAGGAAGGAGGTGGCTGAAAGAATACTATTGCTCTTCTCACTACTGACCAGAGGAGGTCTCTTTGGAGATGGCCCAGAACATAGTGTGGTGACGCAAAAGTCATCAAGCTGCTAAAAAGAAGAGCCTGTTGAGATCTCAGAGATAAATGATTTGCCATTGTCATATACTCCAAGGTTTAGGGAACATCACAGACAAGGGGGGCACAAAGAATCTAAGAGTAAGAGGGTAAAGAGGAGTATTTTGGCACATTCTTCTCTGGACATGAAGTGACTGATGCATTCATGACCCGATAGTGGAGGCTGCTACCTTCATAAGACCTGCACAGTATTGAGCTCATTAGCATTTTGATGGGGAAGGGTGTTACACACACACACACACACACACACACACACACACACACACATACACACACATACACACACACCCCAGAATGAGGCATCAAAATAGAAGAGAGGCTACTTGGAAAGAGAAAGGGTTCAATGGAGTGGGGGTGAGGAGGGAGACAAAAAGGGCAATGGGAAAGGATTTTGATCAACATGCAGTACGTTCATGTATTACAATCCTCAGTAATAATAAAAATGATAGGCTGTGCTGGATGTGGTAGCACATGTCCAGCTGAGCCAGGAGGATGGAGAGTCTTGGACAAGCTTCAGTACCTCAGAAGAGGTCCCACATTGTACAATAGACCTGTACTCAGTGAGCTGTTTATCCATACAATGGAAAAGGGCTCAGCAGAACCCACGAATGGACTGTGGAACTACAAAAAGATATAGGGGAAGTTTAAATGCTTATTTGTTAGTGAAAGAGGGCAATCTGAAAGGGATCCTGAATTGTACTGTAACAGCATGCCAGTCCTCCCTTGCTGGGAAGGGAGCCAGCCTGGTGTGTTCCCCCTGGGAAAGTCATCCTCTCCCAGGGAAAGGACTTGGAATCTATCTCACAGCCAAATCTACACAATTCATAGTCATTTCACTTTTTTCTATACTTTATGATGATCACAGGAAAGGGAGGTGTGACGATCAGCCTCACAATGGGGTAAATCTCCAAACCAGGCACAATTATAGGAGGAAAGGGTTTATTGAAGTTACAGATCCAGGGGGAGTTCCATAATGGTGAAAGAGGCTGGCCCCCTTTCACAGGTCCAAGCAGAGGGAGAAACCATCACCAACACCACATACACACAAGCTAAGTAGGCAAGGTGGGGGACAGAGATTTCTTTCCCCTTTACATAGCCTTAGGGGTGGGGGTCTTGCAACCCTATACCAGACTTAATGGCTTCCTGAGTCTTTGGAATTTCCTTTCTGCACTGCCCACACAGGAAGGAATGTTAATTCCTAGCTCTCCTGAGCTTCCTTACATCTTACCCCCTGACTGAGAGGGCTGCCTTCCTGTAAACATCCTCAGAGACCCACCCAAGATTACTAAAAAGGTCAAGCTGACAACAAAACTTAACCATCACAGTAGGAATGAGCAAGTTTTTGTTTTGTTTTTTGTTTGTTTTCTTTTTTAAAAAATAGTTTATTTATTCATTTTCAAGCAGAAAGATACAGAGAGAGAGAGAGAGAAAGAGAGAGAGAGAGAGAGAGAGAGAGAGAGAGAGAGAGAGAGAGAGAGCACCAGAGCCACCACCTTGTGGGTCAGGCTTCTGTGGGTCCTGGAAAATTGAACCTGGGGCCTTAGGCACTGGAGGCAAGTGCCTTAACCTCTGAGCCATCCCTCCAGCCCTTTGTTTGTTTTCTTTACCCTGGTTTGATCAAATTGTACCACACCCAATTTCTTTAATCAAATAATAAAAATTAAAAGACCCTATCTCAAAAAAAAAAAAACTACCACATAATACAAGTTGAAATTTAATCTGTTTAGATCTGGGGTTTTTGAGAAGACATTAAGATTGGATGGGGGGGCTGGAGAGATGGCTCAGTGGTTAAGGCACTTGCCTCCATTGCCTAAGGCCCTGGGTTCAATTCCCCAGGACCCACATACATAAACCAGACCCACAAGATGGTGGCCCTGGTGTGTTCTCTCTCTCTCTCTCTCTCTCTCTCTCTCTCTCTCTCTCTCTCTCTCTCTCTTTCTCTGTATCTCTCTGCTTGAAAATGAATAAATAAAATATATTGGATGGGGTTAGTAGAGTAAAGTCCTACTGTGGAATTCTAGTTGCTTTGTAAAAGGGAGACAGACAGAATGACACAAGGACACATACACACACACACACACACTAAGAACAAGGATCCTTATTCCATCATGGCCGTACTACATTCATGACTTCATCAAATCTAATCCTTCTAAGGGCCTCCCTCCAAATATCATGTATGGAGTTTAGGAGGACATAAATGGCCAGTCTATAACACCCCATCATCTCCACCCTCAACTCATCTATTTTATACTTATTATGTTATGCACACCTTGTTCTAACCCCTTCAGATCATCTGAATTTCATTGCAACCACATGAAAAATTATTATCTCTCCCTACTTGACATTTGGTTATGCCCAGGGACAGAAAAGTTAGGGAATTTGCTGAAAGTCAGGGAGTTGGTCTGCTTTGTTGATTTCTGTGCCATCCTGCCTCTTGGGTGCAAAACCCACTGGAAAACACAATGAGTATTCATAACTGTCAGAAGACTTTGGACAGCACAACCCCCAGGGGAGCACTGCACTCAAGAGGGGAGTGGTCTTAACTGCCCAAAGACTATGGATGGCAGGCTTCCCAGGGGAGGTCACTGGTCATTACACATAAGACGGATGTTCAGGTTCCTGAACATGGTTCTTTGAAATGTTATAACTTTCCTGCTTAAGGCATATTGACTGACCCTTGACCTTTTCTGTCTTGCTTCTGTACCATTGCAGGTTGGACCTTGCATACACACTGGCTCAGAGGCTGGCTGCCCATGGGCAGTGAGAGAGATAGATGGTTGGTCAGTACTCTGTGAAAACAAGCTCTGGCAGGGCCTTCCTGCCATGGGTTTTGGCTCTGGTATGGAGCTGGCAAGTTCATTGCATAATCTAAAAAACAGTAATTGAGCCTCTGGTGGAAGTTTGAGTCCACATCTTCCCCCACTGCCTCCCCAACCACACTGAAATGACAAAGAAGATATAAAAAGGAAAGCAATCCGTAACTGTGTTGAGAACAGCAGGGGTGGTCCTCTGTGCCCAGAGATTCTGGTGGAGTTCTGAAAGACAGGAAGTAGATGGGAACATATGGAAGGGTAAACGGGGAAGAATGAGCTACAGCTCAGAACGTGTTCAGGAAAGTGTTGCAGAGGACGTGGGAGCCAGTTCCCCTTAATACTGCTGGAAAAATATTTATATATAGTCTGTAGAATTGCTTTTATAATCATGATGATAAATATAAAAATAAAACACTTTTCCACTTTCTGTTTGCAGGGGACAGTCACGATGACATTGTGATGTCTTTTGAAGGTGTCACAGCCCAGACCTGGCTGGGCTGTCATGCTTCCAGGCTGGACACATATCAGCTGGCATTTGTGGATTTACCAGAGTCTCAGAGAGTGTAGAAAGGCCAGGAGCTTCTCAGGTCATATGCAAACATCATTGCTTCCAGGAACATTTTTCTGGGGCCTTTCAGTATGTGACTTTGGTCAGATTTTCCAAAATTAAAAAAAACAAAAATCTTTGCGACTCAAGACTGTCATTCTGTCATTTACTTATTGGAGTTTTATGGTGACATTTCCAGCTCCCTTGGCCGGGTACTTGATGACTGTGTTGTGGTTCCTCTCAGTATTTTGTTATCAGGGCTTTTTGTCCCCAGTACTGAAATTATACCTTACTGGATTGAATTTATTATTTTTCTTATCAATGGGACAGAATAGCTGACTGAAGCAACATTAAGGGAGAAAGGTTTTATTCTTGCTCTCGATTCAGGGGACACAAGTGCATCATGGGAAAGCATGTTAGCAGGAACCTGTGGGGCAGTTTCTTCACATCTTGACAGTCAGGAAGCTAAAGTAAGAACTGAAAGTGGGTCAGGCTTCCATACCTTCAAAGGCCGGCATCTAGGGGTTTATGATATCCAGCCAGACACCATGTCCCAAAGGTTCCACAACCTCCAACCTCCCAAAACAGCACCAGCAGCCAGGAATGCTTGTAGAGGGACATGTTCCATTCAAATCAAAAGAAGAGAGAGTCAGACACCGCATTTTCTCCCTTGTATGCGGTTCCTAACCAGATTAAGCTTAAACCCTAAGCAAACTTCTCAGGGGAAGTGAGAGACTGTGAAAGAGGTGGAAGGAATGGGAGGGAGAAAGAGGGGCTTCTACAATAAGCTAAACCAATAATGAATCGAAATCATAAAATCCTTACTTTCATATAGTAAGCTCTTGAGCAAGAAGTGGGCATCATCTGGTAAGAGGGGCCATGAATGGAAGGGGAGCCTAATCCCATGAAAAATTGATCCGACCTGCAACTCCCTGTCTCAAGCATTGGCTCCTTCCCTCACTGAGCTGTTGATCAAAGATACCCATGAGGTCCCCAAAATAAGACAAGATTCTGTCAAAGCTCTTGAATACCCACCCCAGGCCAAAGGTAAGATCCTATTGCTGAAGAAACCACAGAAATTCATCAAACAGCACAGAAAGACCCTGCAAGATGCAGAATGGTAACCAGCCATTGGTTACCAACCCAGACAGTAGCAAATTCAGTGCTGAAAGGCTCTACATAAGCTGCCAGGGGAAATTAGTCAATGATAGTTGGAGAAAACAGAGACCACTGATTTAAAACACAGAATGTTGTCATGAGTAGGCTGAACACGCTTACTTCTGAGAGAGATCAGTGAGCCAAGAAGTGGTCACTTGTGCAATGGAGGCGCCAAAACCTGGGTGTGTGTGTGTGTGGGGGGTAATCAACAGCTTTTAATTTGGCCAAGAAATCCACTCAGTGTCAAGGAGCCCTTAAGTGGAATTAGGACTCAGGGCAAAATCTTTTGGGAACCAAAATCTTGAGCCCCAAAGAGAAATTCACTTTACCAGTGCTCACAATAGAATCTAGCCAATTTAGAAATGTGTGTCTCAATTAACCTATACTGATCTCACTCTCCGATGGAGATTCTATTTGTATTTTTCAGAAGGCAGTGAGAGAGCTGTGGCTCTTCCAACCCTATCAACGAGCCACAGGTGGATGGCTGACATCCTAGCAAGGGATGAACCACCCCAGGCCTATCGTGTAGACCCCAAATGAAACCTTTGAGAGAGTGACGGGATAAGCAAGAGACCTATCACCACAGCCAAGCAGTCAACCCAGGATAAGCCAGTGAGACAGATACCAATGACTTTCAACTCAACCTAAAGCAGAAGTACAGAGACCCGTAAAACCTCAACAACAAAGCAGACATAAAACTCACCCACTATGACTCGGGGAACTGAGTGGAAGAGGGGTTGGAAAGAATGTAAGAGCCATGGTGGGGGAGAATATCCAGAGACATTGCCCCCCTCAGCAACACCATACAAAGGAGGAGTGGAACCTGGCTGAGTCCTAGGCTATCCATAACCTACTCATAGACTAAACCAGTTTGCCCACGGATGAAGATACCCAGTTGGCTGTGGACAGGGAGGAGGGAAATGGGGATACCAACATATTATTTGCTTATACATTGTATCTATTTTTTTTTGGATAATAAAGATAATAAAAAATAAAAGTTACAGAAATGCAAAAGTTTCTGGGTGGTTGTCATATTTGAGTCTCCTAGCAGTGAAGAACAGAACATATCTGCCTGAGAAATGAGGTAGCTTGCATGGCAGGGTTTAGGGTTTATTTAAAGCCATGTAGCAAGGTCATGGTAGAGCCTTGGTGAAGCCACAGGTGTCAAGGTGAGAGTCTGGGCTCTTCGCTGACCAGAGCAGCCGTGGTGGCAGTGTTCCAACTCCTCTGAAAATCACGAACCAGGATGTGGCCTGCAAAGTGATTCTATCCAGATTCCAAATTCTTTCATGTGCCTGTTAGAATTTTAGGGATTGTAACTCAGAGGACTGAGGCCACACTTCTTTTGGGGGTAGGGAGTCTATTAATGGCTCAAAGCAGGAGTTTTAGGCAAGGTGGAGGGGTGAGGAGCTGGGGGAATGGGCAATGGATTATGGTGCTATCAGCCCAGAAGTGACAGCAGATGGTGGGATAGCAGGAGAGGGGAGCCAAATTTGAGCCAAGAAGCAAGGAGAGAGAGAAAGAGAGAGAGAGAGAGAGAGAGAGAGAGAGAGAGAGAGAGAGAGAGAGAATGGGAAAGCTGTGTATATAAACAAGAAAGCAGAGCCAAGATCACAGAGAGATACAGCATGCAGTCATGTGCACCTTTCTTCAGGAAATGGCCAGAAAAGACAGTGAGAAAATGTCATCTGGCCTTTTATGTTCATACCCTTGGGATGTGGTGACTTGCCCAGGGGGAGAAGAGGGGCTTGTGGAGGTGCGGGCCAGTGGTCAGGGAAGGAGCCAGGTTGGTTAGATCCCCTGTTGAGTTTTGGCAGAATGATAAGGAGTGGTGGGTGGTTAGACAGTTCTGAGACTATAACGGTGCCCTGTCACAAATACCAGTTGTCATTACCAAGGGAGTGGCAAGGGCTCAGGAAATTCCAGTGGCATCCCTGAGGATTTCTGTCTCCCCGTGGCCAGTGGGAGATGACCTTCTCCTCCTCCTGCCCTCCTTCTCTGAGAGTCAGTGTGCCCCACTGAGCCCTCTCCTTGGCCTTAATTGATGTCATTAATCACCACAGTCCTCAGCATGAAGTGAGTGGTGAGCCACTGAGCTCTAACAGCAAGTTTTGAAGAACCTCAAAGTTTATCCCATGGCCTGAGCTACTCACATCCTCTCTACCCCACCTTGACCCAGAGCTGCTTCAGGCCAAAGAAATCTGCTGGGCACATCTGCTGGCACTCTCTGACCAGAAGCGATTGCAGCCAGCTGGCTTGGCTTCATTTACCCATTTCTTGCCTCTGTCTGTAAGTACATCTAAAGACTGACCTTTGGGTGCTTGGTTAGCAGCTGGTTTTTGAATAGACAGCTGTCTGCTGTGGTTACACTATTCTTGGCCCAACTGGATATTTCTGAAGTTCTACTGAGCTCTAAATGACTCACAGACATTTGGTGGTGAAACTGTCCAAATCTCTTCTTTATGAGTTAATTCAAGGCAGTTTGTTGAGGCAGACAGCCCCCCACTTGTGGGGGGAACTAAGTGACTAGGAATTATGGATGTTGTAGAGTGAGCTCTCTGGGTATAGCCATTGTCCTGGAGCTTAGATGTCATGTGTTTAGTCTGCAACAGCATCAAATGCCCAAGAAGCTTCCTGAAACATAATCATCCCTTTTCTCCACCCCAAACTTGGAGTCAAGCTTATGCTCTTTGGAGATACATGGGAACTCTAAAAATGACTAGTGATATGAGAGGAAGGGCTCAATACTAGTCTTAACTCTGCCATGAATTGACCGTTTAACTAAGCTAAGTCACTTTCATCTTTAGGACATTCTTCCCCCAGGTGTATTGACCTTGAGGACGTTGAACTTAGTTAGAAAGTTTCTCTAAATTAGAACATCTGAAAGCAAACTTCTTTGGAAATATCTCTGCAAATATAAACAAGTTAGGACGAGGACAAAGAGACTAGGGTGGGTTCTCATCTAATATGGTTGGTGTGGTAGTTTGAATAATATCCCCCAATAGAATTTATTATAATTGTGTTTATTAAATTGTTAATTGTCTCCAGGATTCTGGCTGGAGAAAGTGTCATTTTGGCCTAGCCTCCTGGGGACTGGCCCTTTCTAATTTGGATGCAAAATCCTAGGGATAGATATGCAAAAGAAAAGCCGGAACCTGGTCTGGCAGTTCTGCATTTTTGTGAATTACAGTGACAAAGTGTGCTTACTTGCTTGCTTCGGGAGGTGCTGCCTCTCTCTGTCTCTGATTGGATCTATGAAAGGGGTGCCAGTCTTTCCTTAACTTCCCCTGGATCTGTTAGTTTCAATAAATACTTTCTTCCCCAAAATTGTGCCTGGTTTGGAGATGCATCCCAGCGATGTGTGGCTGACTACGACAGTTGGTGTCTTTATAAGAAGAAAGGACACATGGAAACTCAGAGATATAAGGGAGAGGGAAGATGTCTGGTATGAGAGAAGCAGAGATTTGAGTGATGTGTCTCTAGCCAAGAACACTAAGGATTGTCAGCTACCATCAGAAGCTGGTGGAGGTTAGGGACAGCTCAGCCATTTCCTAGAGGCTCTGGAGAGATCAAGGGCTGCCAACCCTGTATTTTAAACTTCTGGCTTCCAGATAGATGATAGATTCATGATACCTGACATCCCCCAGTTCTTGGCACTTTGCTTCAGTATCCACAGGAAACTAATATAGGCCAAAGGGTTCTCAGGCTCTAATATTCTGAACTGACCAGGATATAAAGTGCCCTGTGTCTTCTTCTGACATTACCCACCCACTCACTTAAAGTGCTTTAGACCTGACCTGTCCCCCACACAGCATTAGTTGTTATTCCTGGCGCTGGTCTCTGCTCTAACCCTCCCAACTTATCTTCCTCTTTTATTCCTCTCCCGCTTTGCTTCTGAGACAAGGAGCAGTGGGCGTTTCTTTCTGGTCTTTGTCTAAGAAGAATGGTTAGACCCACCAAAAAGTCCTTAAATAACTAGTCTTTCCCTTTAATCCACGTCGCTCTCACTCTTGGTTAGAGAATCTGCTTTTATTATTATTTTTTTTTTTTACTTTTTTGACAGAAGTCAGTGACAACACAATCAGGAGAACTAAATTTCATCAAAGCGACAAGATAGCCAACTGCCTTGCATGAGACTACCCACCTCCCTCACATCTGCCAGAGCTCAGGAGATGTTATGGAGGAAGTAGCTATTTAAACATGAGTTCTGCTCTCACTGCTAGCCCGACAACCTCCTCCAGATTGACGGCAGTAGACACTGAGGATACTCCGAATGCTTCAAAGCAGAAACGCTGAGATTTCAGAGAGCTTACCACTGAAATAGAAGTATAACACACCCACCAAGGCTTATGGAACATTGTGTAAGCGAGGGGCAAAAGGTTGTAACCACAGGCTGGGAAAGAGCATCCAGAGATATTGTCCCTGACACAGAGACTTATGCAATCATGACCCCACAAAGAACACCAATGCCCCACCCCCTGCACTGAGGAGGGCACTCAGTGGATTGGGTGGGGGAGGATATAAGAGTCTAATCTAAGAAAATGAGGAAAAAAAGAAGATAATCTGATGTGACTATGATCAGAACTTGATAGGTTCATATAACAAGATTCATAATAAATAAAAATAATAGAGGGTCAGCTGGAGAGATGGCTCAGCAGTTAAGGCACTTGCCTCCAGTGTCTAAGGCCCTGGGTTCAATTCCCCAGGACCCACATAAGCCAGACCCACAATGTGGTGGCCCTGGTACATTCTCTCTCTCTCTCTCTCTCTCTCTCTCTCTCTCTCTCTCTCTCTGTGTGTGTGTGTGTGTGTGTGTGTGTGTGTATCTCTGCTTGAATAAATAAAATATTTTTTTAAATATTTTATTTATACATTTTCACACAGAGAGAGAGAGAGAGAGAGAGAGAGAGAGAGAGAGAGAGAGAGAGAGAGAGAGAGAGAGGGCAACCACCTTGTGGGTCTGGCTTATATGGGACCTGGGGAATTGAACCCAGGGCCTTAGGCACTGGAGGCAAGTGCCTTAACCTCTGAGCCATCTCTCCAGCCCAATAAAATATTTTTAAAAAATAATAGAGAGTCGAGTTGGAGGGAGGAAGGGTACGGTGGAAGGAATTAGTGAGAAGATAGAGGTGAGGTGACTGATCAAATAACGTTTTGTACATACATAAAAATTGTCAATAAAAGTTTATTTTAAAAAGCTAGCAATAAGGAGCAGCTCCTCAATTC
Source organism: Zapus hudsonius (assembly GCA_004024765.1). Taxonomy (NCBI): domain Eukaryota; kingdom Metazoa; phylum Chordata; class Mammalia; order Rodentia; family Dipodidae; genus Zapus; species Zapus hudsonius. The sequence continues at coordinate 14,196 of PVHP010033826.1, forward strand.
TTCCTCCTTAAACTTTTCATGGTCTTTCTCCCCACCATCGGTGGCCCTTGATTGAGTTTGTGCTCTTCTTCTGGGCCCACTAGCCAATCAAAGTCCTTTATATATACACTTGAACTTGGCAATGAGGCTCACCCCAATTAGGATGCCTGGTTTATCAAAAGACCTGAAATTTAACCGAAACATCAGCCAAACATATTATTCTCTTTGTTATTGTTTGGCTATGAAATGTCCCTAAAACCTCATGTGTTGGGGGCTTTTGTAAACTGGTTGTCCTAAGGGTTCTGATACAATTAGTGGATATGTCCTTTGACAGATTCATAGCGTAACAGCATTTTTGGGAGGTGATAAAAAGCAGGAGGTGAGGCCAAGCTGGTGGAAGTACTTCACTGGGGTTAAAAGCTTGCCTCCGTTCTCTCTTGTAGTCTCTTTTCTCTGCTTCCTGGCATTCATGATGTAAGCTGCTTTGCTGTCATAACCTCCTACCATGATGGATCTCCTTAAACTGTGGACCAAAATAAGTATTCCCTTTAATTTGCATTCAGTTATATTGATCCCAATGATGCACAAAGAAACTAATCAATCTCCAAAATTTTGTTTTATATAGCATTTGCTCCTTCGGATGATAAGAGACATTTTTTTTCCAAGCAAACACATAAGTTCTAGTTGTTTTTTTGATTACATAAAATTTTAGAAACAAACACAGTACAATGTGTCTATGTTTCTTCATTACAAGATGTCTCAGAGCCTTTCCTGTGTTTATTATGAACTTCAAAGGGGTTGAGTTTAATTTAAAATGTTCCCAATGCGTTTGACTTGTTAACCAGTGTTCCATTAAAAACTCATGGGACAAAAAAAAATGATGATTTAATCATCTCCAAAACATTTTCCTATGAAGCAAAAGGAAGGAAGATAATAAAATGTAAACATTAAGGTGAGTTTGATTCAGGGTTTTTCCTCCAGTTGGGATTCTGGTCTCAGTGAAGTCCTTGAATCATGAATAGATAGATGGCTCTCTTAGTGCTCAAGGACATGGCTGTCACCTTCCTTTTCTGAGTCCTGTGTCCTCACCGTGAGCCTGACATCTACATTATTCTTTTTTATCCTGGTCAATGGTTCTTTGGCAAACCTTTCCCCAAATGTCTAAGAGTTGCTCTAGCAGCTGCTGTCCCTGCAGGCATCTTGGTGTGTAGCCAAGCACCACTGTCAGAAGTGTGTGCATTGGTACTCTGGGAGCACCTCTCTGTGGCTGGAGGAGTCCCAAGGTACGTTGATTAGCTGACATCCAACAGGTGTCACTTTCTGTGTCGAGAATGTGCCAGTGCTGATGATCTAGCATAAAACTGCATCTCTGCTTTATGAGCTCTACCATAATCAGAACTCTACAAATGAGCCATTTCTTTGCATAACAAATGGGATGAGGCTCTTCTTTGAACTTTTATGTTGTTCCAACTCTGTGGTTTTAGTAATTTTCCACCTCAAAGATATATAATTAGGGCCTCAACAGTCTGCTATCTGGGCCCTCCCCACCCTCCTCCTCCCCACCCTCTTCTGGGATCAGCAACCATCTCTCAGGCTCCCAGGGTTCCCACACTAACAAACACGACAATGTAGGGTGTATGCATTTGTGTGTGTGTGCACATGCTTACATCTACCAGTCTTGCGTGGGTAGAGGGACGTAGCTACAGGCTTGTAGACAGAGGGATGGTTAAGATGTTGGAACCCAATCACTCCCTTTCCTGACCTCCGACATCCCCGCTTGCCACTAGACCCTCAGCCCGATGGTCTGTCTCCTCAGGGTCCTCCTCACAAGTCTCCCACTGCTCACACCTGGGCTTTGGCTTATGCTGTTTGCTCTGGTCCCAACACTTCTTCAAGGCCCAGCTCAAACTCCTTGTGACCTATGAAATCTCCTCTCTCCCTTCCAGTCTTTAAGGACTTCCTTCTTGCTATAAGTTGGTGCCACAAAGCTTAGCACTGACATGTTTTGTGAATATTTATGCTAAGTTCCCTTGGAATAGGGATCATATCTCTCATCTCCTACACCGCATGGAATGGTCATCTGACGGCTCTTGGTTGATGAGGAGAGCCTGTTTGCATTTACTCATTGAAATCTCAAAACAATCATCCTCTTGATGATGAAAAAGACAACTGATCTAGAGAGACACTGTCTAAAATAAAATAGAAATCAAGTAAAAGAGAGTAACTCTTATCCACAAGAACCATTACGCCAGGATCTTTCGAAAATGCTGAGGCACATCTGGGGAGATGGCTCAGCAGATATGATCACTTGCTGCATAAGCAGGGGGACCTAAGTTTGATCCCCAGCCCTGTGCACATCTGTAACCCCAGCATGGAAGAGAGGGGTGGAGACAGAAGGATTGATGGGGCTCATTGGCTGGTGATTCCAACAGCAAAACTGCACAAGCTCCAGGTTTACTGAGAGACCCTGTTCAAGGAAATGAGGCAAAACACTGATAGAGGAGACCACGGACATCCTCCCCTAGCCTACCGTGTGCACACATCTGCACACATGTCACACGTGTTCACATATATCCCACGTAGTAAAAACACACCAAGACAAAAGCAAACAGCCAGGAAACCCAGAAGCACCAGGAAAGAGATGGCTCCTCAATGTTAAGTGTGTTAGTTTCAAAGGGAGGCAGGAGAAAGCAATCCTGTCATTTGCAGCAACATGGATATTCCAGAGGGACATTATGCTAAGCGGAATGAGCCAGACACAGAAAGAGGAAAACCTCTAGAGCTACTTATATGTGGGATCTGGAAAAGCTGTTTATTGGAGTAGAGTGGAAGAGTAGTTACTGGGGGCACAGAGGATGGGGAGAGTCTGGATGAAGAGGGCTGTACAGAGTCACAGGCCATAGGAGAGTGACTGTTCTTAACAATATTGCAGTGTATAATTCAAAACAGCCAGAAGTCAAGAGTTTGAACATTCTCATCGCAAAGAAATGATGGATGTTTGAGATGAAGGGTAACCTAAGACTCTGGAGTTGATGCTATGCGTTGTGTAGAAAGTCCCTGTCACAGTTCCTTGCTCATTGCTGGTGAAGTTTGATCACAGCGTGGAAAGCATGTCACAGCAGACAGCTGGGGCATCACATCTGGTCACAGCAGCTGGAAGTCATGTGAGTTTGCTTGAGATCTGAACCCCCAGTGACACACCTCCTCCAGCAAGGCTTCCCCTCCCAAAGGCTCCACCATCTGGGGACTAAACATGGGATTAATCACAAACACTTGAGACTATGGGGGACCTCTTACATCCAAACCTCCACAATCCTGGGAGCATCACACGGTATCCTGTGAAGACGTACAGTTATTATAGGCCAACAAAAACATGACAAAACCAGGGTAAAACTCAGCCTTTCAGACACAGGGAGTTTAACTTTGAATCTCCTATCTCGGGAGCTGGTTGGTTCTCAGTCCTGCAGGCTGGGCTGTGGTGTACTTGTTTTTTAATGAAACCGCTTCCATTCTAGCTCAAAATTCAGCCTGCCCCTCCTGCTCTCTTCCAGAATAACTGCCTCCCACAATCCCCTCCTCAGATGAGTAGGGGTCTGGACTCCTCTAGCTCACAGTAGGCTTCTAGCTCAGGCTGGCCAGTGGGGAGGTGACTCCTCCCTCCTCACAGATGGCACTTCTGGCTCTCTCTTTTGCATGTGCAGGTTCATATGTGTGCACATGTGTGCAGAGGCCAGAGGAAACTCTGGTGTATTTCTGAGAAAGGTTCTCTCATTGGCCCAGACCTCAGAAATTAGACTAGACTTAGCCAGTGAACTCAGAGATTCTGCTGTCTCTTAGAGGGGCCACTGCCATGTCTGCTATTGTATATGGGTTCTGGGGATCAAACTTAGATCCCCATACTTACAAGGCAAGCACTTGACTGATTGAGCTGAGCTCTCTCCTCAGCCGTTATTCTTGGCCTAGTTTTAGACAAAGTCTTGTTATGCAGCTCTGGCTGGCTGGAACTCACTATGTAGACCAGGCTGGTTTTGAACTTGTGGTGTTCTTTCCGTCTCTGCCTCCCAAGTGCTGGGATTAGAGGCATGCACCACCACGCCACCAGGCTCTGGCTGCCTCTCTTAAAGCCTTTACATCTTCTCACTGATTTGTCCCAGGAACTAGAGTCTCCAAGGACAAGTTCTGAAACTCAGATGCCCAGACATTTGACCTTCCCCTTCCAGGAAGGATCCAAGAACATCACTTCCTATGATGGTTAACTTTTATAGTTGACTTGGGTGAATTTGAAATCCCTTAGGGATACACCTCCAAATGAGTCTGTGAATGTGGATGGCACCATCCCACTGGCTGGGGACCTGAGTGGGCTGATCACACTCAGCTTCTTGAGGAAAGTGACCAGCTGCCCCATGTGCCTTCCTGTCTCCATGTCTCCTCCACAACCGACTGTTGTACCCCCAAATGGTGAGCCAAAATGAACCCTTCCTTCCTTAAGTTGTTTTCATGTTTATTGCCAATAATTAGATACATTGTATGAGCAAGTCTTATGATGGTTTCCACATTTCCCTCCTCTCTGTCCCCACCCTGCTGGGGGGACCCTTCAAAGTGGGCTTGCTGGATCAGTCCATGGGATAGGGGGTTATGGATTGTATTTTGTCATCGCAAACAAAAGTTACCAATGCATCCCCCAGAACTTGTCAACACATAGGAGAGAGAATAAGACAAAACACAAAAATACCATCCATTTCGTTAGTTTTTCCTAAACAGCTAGAGGCTGCCCCAAAGCTTGTGCAACGTGGGTGACAGGGACACACAACAATGTTCCTCACCTTCAGAGAACTCGCAACCCTGCTGCAGACATCAAATGCCTGTGCAGGTAATAAGAACAAAGTAATAACGTTTGCCTAAGTTTACTTTCTGTTGCTATAAGTAGATACCTGAGATTGGGTAATTTATAGAGGGTGAAAGTTTATTTGGCTCATGAATCCAGAGGCTGATAAGTCCAGGAGGATGTTGCTGACATCTCGTAAGGAGCTTCTTGCTGTATCAATATGGGGAATGAGAAGTATGCTACCATGAACCTCTCTTCCACTAATGCCACTAAGGGTTCCTACCTTCATTACCTCATTGATCCTAATTACTTCCTGTGGTGTTTGGATGTGATAGTTTAAATTTATGATCCCATAGACTCAGACTCAGACTTTTGTTTTGTTTTGGTTTTTCGAGGTAGGGTCTTGCTCTAACCCAGGCTGACCCTGAAATTCACTATGTAGTCCCAGGGTGGCCTCAAACTTGTGGAAATCCTCCCACCTCTCCTCCTGAGTGCTGGGATTAAAGGCATGCACCACCACGCCCGTCTGACTCAG
>PVHP010033827.1:0-19443 GCA_004024765.1 Zapus hudsonius
AGAGAGAGAGAGAGAGCGCACACCAGGGCCACCACCTTGTGGGTCTGGGGAATTGAACCCGGGGCCTTAGACACTAGAGGCAAGTGCCTTAACCGCTGAGCCATCTCTCCAGCCCCCAAACTATATTTTTAATCTTTCTTCTCTATATTTTGCTCCTTGTCACTATAAATCTGAATAAAAGTAGCTAAGAGGAGCAATTCCATAGACTCAGTGCTATTCTGCCTTGAAATTCCTCTGCCAAACACATTAGTCCATTACATTAATTGATTATCATCTATCTATCTATCTATCTATCTATCTATCTATCTATCTATCTATCATTAAGGTAGGGTATCACAGTAGCCCAGGCTGACCTCAAACTCACAGTGATTCTCCTACCTCTCTGCCTTTTGAGTGCTGAGATTAAAGGCAAGAGTTACCATGCCCAGATCCATTACCTTTAAATTCAACTTTGAACAAGTTCTCAGGACACAGGCAGAACACAGCTAGTTTCTTTGCCAGAATATCACTTGAATTGCTCCTATCCCAATGGAGACATTTTTTTTCCCTCTGAAACCTCATAAAGCTAGATTCCACAGTCCACATTTCTGTCTTCTGGTCTTTAAAACTTCCACCAGAATGGCCCATTAGACTCTGATTACAGCACTGTAAATCTTTTCTAGTTTGAAGTATCAATCCTTCTACATTTCTCCTTCAAACTATTTCCAAAAGACTAAGGACCACATGGTCAAGTTTATTTCAACAATGAATGACCCCACTTCTGCCACCAGTTTTCTGCATCAGTTACTTTCTATTTGCTGAGACAAAACATTCAACCAAAGTAGCTTTTGGAAGGAAAGGGGCTTAATTTGGCTTACAGTTCCAGAGGTTAAAGTCCCTCATGATGAGGAAAGCACGTTGGGAGTGGGAAGCTGGTGTCACACTTAGCACAGGAAGTAAAGACAGACAAACAGTGCATGGGGCCTGGCTATAATACCTCAAAGGCCCATCTCCCAATGACACACGTCTTCCAGCAAGGCTGCATCTAACAGCTCCCAAAGCTTCCAGAACAATGTCACCCACTGGCAAGCAGTTATAAGATACAGGAATACACACCCACACACCAGTAAATTTGGACTACTGCCAGATTTTTATCTTGTGAATTTGAAAAATTGAAATCCACGGACCCCATTTGTAAGGAGAGAGAGAGAGAGAGAGAGAGAGAGAGAGAGAGAGAGAGAGAGAGAGAGAGAGAGAAATGGGCACACCAGGACCTCTTGCCACTGCAAACAAGTTCCAGACACTATATGTCAGAGTTTGAGGCCAGGCTGGGCTATATGAGACCATGTTTCAAAAAAAAAAAAAAAGAAAAGAAAAGAAAATATTATTCCAATGAGTAAGTACTCTTTGAGGGTGCTAGTCCAGGTTTATAAAATACTCCATGTGTGAGAACCAAGGAGGATAGTGTATAGGTTGTATCCATAGCACAGGTATTAGTCTGGGGCTAGAATCCTGAAGTCAGAAAATGGAGCGAGAGAGCTGTGACTCTTCCAACCCTACTAATGAACCGCAGGCTGATAGCTGACATCCTGGCAAGAGATGAGCCACCCCAGACCTACCGTGGAGGATCCATATGACCCCGCAGAGAATGGTGGGATAAACAAGAGACCCATAACCACAGCCAACCAGTCAACACAGGATAAGCCAAACAGACACCAACGATTTTCAACACAACCTAAAGCAGAAGTACAGAGACCCCTAAGACCTCAACAATAAAACAGCCTTAATACTCATCCACCATGACTCAGGGAACTGAGTGGAAGATTGTAAGAGCCATGGTGGGGAGAACTCCCAGAGACATTGCTCCCCTCAGTAACATCACACTAAGGCAGGTGGAACCAGGCTGGCTCCTAGGATATCCATAACCCCCTACCCCATGGACTGATCCAGACTGCCCACAGAGGAGGATATCCAGCTGATTGGAGATAGGGAAGAGGGGCATTGGGGAAGTGGAGATAACAACTCATTATTTGTTCACTAAATTTCTCTCATTATGGATAATAAAAAATTAAAAAAAAGAAAATTGAATGTCAGGAAAGCAGTGTGGGAGGCGAGCATCAGGGCTGGGGAGATTGCTCCATGGGTAAAGTGCTTGCCACGCAAACAATGGGTCTTGAGTTCAGATCCTCGGCACCTATGTAAATGCTGGGCATGTCAGTAACCTCAGATGTGCATGGGGAGGGAAGATGGAGTGGTCCCAGGGCTAGCTACTCTAGCCAAATCAGTGAGAGACTCTGTCTCAAAAAATAAGATAAAGAGTTACTGAGGAAGACACCTGATGGCGCCCCCTGGTCTCCACATACACACATGTAACACACACAATGAACATTCCTACACACACTGTCATGGTTTGATTCAGGTGCCCCCCACAAACTAATGTGTTCTGAATGCTCCATCCCCAGCTGATGGCAGTTTGGGTATTGCTGAAGCTGTGTTGTTGGAGGTGGGCATATGGGTGTTTTAATCCCGCTTCCCCTTGCCAGTGTTTGGCACACCTTCCTGCCACTGTTTCCAGTGCTTTGGTGGAGGTGATGTCCACCTCTCTGCTCATGCCATCATTTCCCTGCCTTGATGGAGTCTCCCCTCCAGTCCAGCCAAATAAACCCATTCCTCCCCCAAGCCATTTTTGGTTGTTTTTTTTTTTTCTGTGCAGCAATGAGAAGGCTGTCTACAACACACATGTACACTACACATGCATACACATGCAAAAAAATTTTTAAAGAAAAGAGTAGCAGAGACCTGGACAGGTCCCTGCAGAGAGGCTCCTGATGCTGTCTTGAGCAGGATGTGAGGAAGGCTTCCTGGTGTAAGTGGTAACTGAGCTGCAGAAATCAAAGGCTGGCTGGCTGGGCATGGGGAGGTTTATCAGTCAAAGAAGGCTGACTGCAGGGTTGTCAGTCATGTGACTGCAAGAGTCAAATGCCACTGTGACCCAGTGTGGTCAGTTGGGATAAGCAGTACCTTTGCAGAACAAGTTCCGGCCAAATTTAAAATACTGAAGTTTCTGGTTTGTCTCTCTCCACACAGGTCACCCAGGGTCTGATGTGAGCCTCTTTTCTTGAGGACACCTAGCCACGGAAAGTTCACCATCTTCAAGGTCACTGTTGTCTGCCATGCGGAAGCAGAAGAACATGTGCCACCCCTGTGCCGACCGTCACAGGATTGGCCAGGACTGGCATTGCTATTATTCCAATTTTATTGTTCCAACAAGTTCCATGGCCACACAAAATTTCAAGGGTCATGTGGAGTGAGCTCTGACAAGGACTTTAGAACAGAGACCAGAGAGATGTGGAGAGCACCAATGGCCAGGAAAAAGCCAAGGCCAGGAGCTTGGAATGTGCCCTGTGGGCAGTGTGAGCTCTGAGGGGGAGAATAAGATGTTAGACTACAGAAAATAGAGGAGAAAAGATGACAGGGAGGCTAAACCCCCAGAAAGCTGTAAGAGAGTTGTAGAGGTGGGAAGAGTTGACAGAGTGAAGGTTCTGAGCCTCCTGCCCTCCACTGCAGATTGAGGAGAGCGAGTGGGGAGGAGGCATGGCAGAGAAAAGCCCACATGAAAAGGCGGGCCTCCTTGAGAGTAGAAAAATCAAAGACTTAAAGACCAACCTCATTAAATAAAACCCACAGGACTTGGCCTGGGAAGGTGGCTCAGAAGGTAAAGTGCTTGTTGTACAAGTATGAGGACCTGAGTTTGTTTCCCCATCACCCACAGAAAAGCTGAATATGACAGAACATGCCTGGAATCCTAGTGCCAGGGAGGTAGAGGCAGGAGGAGTCCTGGGGCTTGCTGGCCAGCTATTCTGGTGGAATAGGTTCAGTGAGAGATCTTGTTTCAGAAAATCAGGTGGAGGGCTGGGGCAATGCTCTGTGGGTAAAGTGCTTGTGATGCAAGTGAAGTGAGCACCTGTGTTCAGATTCCAGAACCTATGCAAAGGCAGGTTCAGTGATGGTGGGAGAATCCGTGTTCCCATTGCTCCTACAGTGAGAGGGAGAAGGAGGCGGGAGAATTCATGCAAGCTTGTGGGCCAGCTAGCCTGGTGAACGCAGCAGTGCAGGAATGACAAGATACCCTGCCTCAAACAGTGGAAGGTTGACATCTGAGGTTGTCCTCTGACCTCCACACATGTGCTGTGTTATGTGTATACCTATTCTCTCTCTCTCTTTCTCTGATGTTGACCTCTAGCTTCGACATGTATATGCACACATATGCACCCCTCCCACATGCACAAACATACACACACACCACATGGAACCCACCTGATGTGGTGGCAGCACTGGGGAGGCTAAGGCAAGAAGATTTCAAGTTTGATGCCAGCTTGAGCTGCATTACATAGTGAGACCCTGTCTCAACCTCTCTCCCTCCCAATACCAAGCACAGAGCTGGGCTTGTTCTCTGGAGGGTTCTCAGAGCAGGCACCTAATTGAACTTAGTCCTAAAACAAAGTCTGTTATCAGCTTCGCTTCCCAGTTATTTGAACCCTCTGCCAAGCCCCTTGCATAGGGTGAGTGTGGGCAGGGTTTGGAAATGGACACTTCCTTCTGGTTCTCCAGGCTGTAGGAGAGAAGAAAGGAAAGGCAAAGGTAATACTGCAGGCAAGGACTGGTCCTCAGAGCAAAGGGTGATCACTTTGTTGTGTTCTAGGACTCAGTGAAAGAAAAGTGCCATCCCCGCCAGTGTTTGGAGGTGATGTCACATGAGAGCTCCCATATGTGGGGAGGGGCACTGAAGTGAGTGCTATGAGAAAAAAGCCAGAGGAGGAACATGCCTGGGAAGGCTGAGTACCTCTGCTTCAATACTGGACCCCAGAATCATGGTGAATGCCAAGTCTAGCACAATCCTGGAAATGCAGCTGCTACGATGTACGATGTGAGGACTGGCCCTCACTTTAGTCTGAGCTCTCCGAGGGACACCTCTGACTTTCTCAGAGACCATCACCCTACAGCCAAGGGAGCTATGCCCAAGAGGTTACCTTAAGAACCCAGCAATGGAACCAGAGGCCCTGGGTTCAAATCCTGCCTCAGCCATTTACTTACTTTGCTCTCAGTACCTTCCTTACTTTTTGTTTTTTTTTTCAAGGTAGGGTCTCACTGTAGCTCAGGTTGATCTGTAACTCTATAGCCCCAGGCTGGTCTTGAACTCACAGTGCTCCTCCTACCTCAGCCTCCTGAGTGCTGAAATTAGTCATGAGCCACAACACTTGGCTTGCCTTACTTTTAATTTTTTTTTTGAGACAGTCTTATGTATCCCAGCTTACTATGTTATGTATTCAAAGATGATCTTGAAAAACAAAACAACAAAACAAAACAAAAAAAGATGGCTTTGAGCTGATCCTCCTGCCTGCGTCTCTCAAGTCCTGGGATTACAGGCATGCACTACCAAGGCCTGGTTTTTGTACCTGGCTCCCACAGAGCTGTGTGCTGGCAAGTGATGATTTCAGTACCATGGGTGCCCTGGGCAAAGAGGCACTCTTGTCTAGCTGGTGGCTTCTATGTGGCTCATCTGAAATGTCTGTTTCCTCATTTAGGGTGTCTTTACCTTGGGGACCAGAAGGGCTCACCCTACAGCCTTGGCAGGGTGCTGATGTAATGGAAGAGAGAGGGGGAGGCTGTGTGGACCACACCACCATCTTTACCTGGCTCTAGGGTGTGTTGGCTTCTAAGGGCATGCATCACTAGTCTTTGGAGTATCCCATAGGAGGGTCCACAGACCCAGGTGATGGAGCCCAGAACAAGGACACATATAGGAATGCAAAAGACCAGCTCCCTTGGATGAATTAGGGCAATTCTGAGAGCTGCAGGGGTCAGCCTGGCAGTTCCCTCCACAGGGCTTGCTTGGAGCCACACTGTCACTTGGCTTGGTCCCCTTCTGTGTCCTACTTTCCCTTCCCCTCACTGCTTTCTCCTGGCAGCATCTTCAGATGAGTCACTTGTACATGACAGGTCAGTGTGGGTTGCCCATTGAGATGAACCCCCCCCCCCAAGCTGGTCAGGTCTGGTCCCTTCTAATGGTTCCTGAAGCACTTAGGGCCTTTCCTTTCTTGTGTCTTTGCTAGGACCCAACTTTCTGAACCCCTTGCTAAGCCACATATTTCTGAGGGCTGGGATCTCACTTGACTGTTCACAAGTCCATGTAAATATATAGGGTCTCCACCTGCCATCACTGTAGTCATCAAAACAAGACTCACACACAGAAATTCCCCCTCTGTATCAGATCACAGGCTTGATTGCTACAACAAACACTCAAATAACAGAGGCGTAAATACAAAAGAAACTTATTTCTCTTTCTTCTAATGGTCTATGTGATTCGATAGTGGTGGGACCCCCAAACCCTTTCTTCCTGTCTTGCCACCCTCAGTATGTAGGTGGTATAATAGACTCTTGGTCTATTATAGCTGTCATTACACTTGCATTCCAGCCATAGGAAAAAGAGAAGAAGCCGGACATTCTCCTTTCTTTAATGGCTGAAATTCAGAAATTACAATTATTTCTGCTCATATCTCCAGGGATGTAATGGAATTTACAGAGGGTGAAAGGGAGGCTGGGAAATGTCATTAGCTGAGTAACCATAGACTAGGGTAAAAGCCGGGTTTGAGTGCTAAAGAGGAAGCAGATGATGCACAGTCCGTGTTGTATCCTCCTGTTCTGGTGAGGACAAGCTGGTCACTGTGGAGACGGCCACCCAGAGCTCAGGGGTTTAACAGAACTAAGTCTGGCTCCTCATTCACATCTGACATGGCTCCTTGTGCTGAGAACTTGACAATTCCCCTCATGTGTCAGGGCCACAGTTATGAATGCAATTAGATGTGACCCAGGCACAGGATAGGAGAACACAAATACAAGTGCCACAGGGGTGGGTTATAGCAGAAGGAGCCAGAGAGGGCCAGGAGAGGACAGCAGGAAGCAATGTAGAAGGCAGCCTTCCTGGCGCCACCAGCCACAGGTGACCCATTTCCTGCCACCTTCTCTCCCTCCCTCCTTTGCCCTCATTCTCCACCATTCAGAAGGGCCACCACCCCTATGACTTGGCAATGACCCAGACTTTGCAGAGAGAATGCTGCACTTTGTCACACCCCTCACCCCCAACATGCCACGGCGTCTGTCACACTCACAGGTTCTGGTTGTTTTGAGTTTAGCTCTAACAGTTTCTAGCACCTGTATAAAGTGATGCATCATCTTAAAATCTGTCTGTTGGAAGTAAAAATCACAGCACAATGATGATGAAAATTAAGTTCACCTGCCCTGGTCAGGCCTCCCTACCCAGGAGAAACGGTATGACCATGACTTTCTGGCAGTTACTGTCAAGGTACTCATGCTGACCTTGTGTTCAAAGTAGAATGTTTGCAAAACAAACAGCATGGCACCCCTGACTGCTCACTAGTCATAAGGGTAGCTAGCTGAGATTATCTTCTTCATTGATGTCCTCGAAAGTGACTGTACTTTCAGGTTGGAGAGATGGCGCAGTTGGGTAAAGTGCTTGTTATGAAGCATGAAGACCTGAGTTTGGATCAAAAGCACCCACATGAAAGCCAGGCATCTTCCTATAATCCCAGAGCTAGAAAAGCGGAGCCAGCAGGACTCCTAGGGATTGCTGACTAGCTAGTCTAGCCAAATTGGTGAGCTCTGGGTCTAGTGAGAGACCCTATCTCAAAAAATAAGGTGGATAATGATTGAGGAAGTCTCCTGACATTGACCTCTGGCCTGCACACCCACCCACCCACATGTGCCCATACACTGTAGAAACACACACACACACACACACACATATGTATATGCATTCACACTACACACACAGATGCTAGAAAAAAGTAATTGTGCTCTAAGGAGTGATCACTGATGGGTGAAGGCAGATCACATGACCCATAGAGCATTAGTCCATAGGATGCCTGGCAGCCTATGAAATGAAGGGCGAGGGAATTCTGCCCCAAAGGAACAATGATAATTATCCTAGTCAATCAGATTCATTCCCTCTAGAATTTGAATAGAAAATGTGGGAGACACCGTTGAAAGCATGATAACAAAAAAGAGGAAAAAAATACCATGAACTGAAATCCCCAGGAAAGACACACGATTCCAAAAGGCTAATTGATTGATTAGAATTACATGATCATTAGCCACCTGTGTTGGTGCACATCTTTAGTCCCAGCACTCGAGAAGCTGAGGTAAGAGGATGCCATGAGTTTGAGGTTAGCCTAGAACTAGAGTTCCAGGTCAGTCTGGGTTAGAGTGAGACCCTACCTAAAAAAGAAAGAAAGAAAGAAAGAAAGAATGAATGAATTTTGTGGTCATAGAGGGAAGGAATGTTGTGGATCCAGAGTTGAATTATCTCTGGTTATCTTCAGTCTCCTTAATAGTCAGTCATTCACCGCCCACCTCTCTGTCTGAACTTGTGACTAGCTTATGTTCAAAGGAAAAATGTTTGCAAAACAAACAAAGATCATGGCACCCCCTAACTGGCCACTGGAAGGGTACATAAAGGTAGCTAGCTGAGATTGTCTTCTTCACTGACCCCCTTGAAAGCAACTGTACTTGGGGCTGGAGAGACGGCACAGTTGGGTAAAGTGACTTTACCTGGTGACTAGCCTCCACCAACCCAAAGGCTAAGAATGTCATCAGATAGCACCTGAGACCTACAGCAGAGGTCTCCCTACTTTGCTGTGACCCACCCACCTGATGCTCTCTCCCATGTATTTAAAGATTGCCTTGAGTTATAACTTTCTTCTATAACTATAATAACTTCAAAAAACCGTCTCTATTTTGGAATATGTTATTCAGGGCAACCCTTGTTCCTGGGCTATAATCGTTCACATTTGGCTTAAGAATAAACTCTTATTCCCTTTGAGGTGAGCGCTGTGTTTTGTGTGGACAGAACGAACAGAGACACGAAAGAGCATGAGGCCCGAGTGCCTCTGTGCCTGTACCACCACCTCCCTGGACTTTCCCCCACTCAGTGTTCCAGTTACTTTTTGTCCAAACTGGTTTCCGCCACTAACAAGGTTTGGGGTTTTAGGTGGCATGGTTTCGTCGGGCTAGAAGCTCGTCTCCTCGAGTCCCCATTTCCATAGGCCACAGGGAATGGTTTTCATGTCCAGGCCTGGCTGTCCCCACGCCCTCCTGGATCTTGTCACTTGGGGAGAGATCAGGTCCTCCGAGGTGTTTGCAGCGTTACCCACTGTAGACTGCACTTAGTATGTTCTGGAAAAAACTATGGAAATGGGTGTGTGGCCGATCAGCGGCGCCGCAATCCGAGGCTAGCTCACCCTGAGGTGATTCCATGCATTTCCTCCCGGCTTAATTTAAGCAGCCTTTCCCAGAGCCGGCCAGGGTCAGGAGGATGCGCGGCGCACGCCTGCGCAGGCGCGCTGCTGGAAGGGCGGGTGGGCGGGGCTTGAAGCCGGGGGCGGAGCCTCTGCGCGCGAGGGGCGGGGCCCTCGGCCCTCGGTGGGTGTGCTTCCCGGCGGCAGCCGGTGTGTGTGTGTGTGGGTGGGTGGGCACCGGTGTCGTGGCAATTCCGAGGCCCACGAGGCGGGACGCCCAGCGCGTGGCTGAGGGTCAGTGCGGGCCGCTCGGGGCGCGGACGCGGGAGGGGAGTCACATCCGGCGGGGCCGGGCCTCGCGGATCCCGGAAGTGTGGGTGCGGCGGCGGAGCGTCCGCGGTGGTGCGGCGGGCGGCGGGCCGGGGCAGGTGAGCAGGGTTGGGGAGGGTCCCCGGCGGGCGGCCGGCGGGCGGCGGCGGGCGGCGAGGGGGCGGTTCCGCCCCCCCCCCGCCAGACGCCATTGGGCGTGAAGGCCGCGTGACTCGCCGCCGCCCGCCGCCCGCCTCCCCGCGGAGGGAACCCGGGAGGGGGAGGCCGGCTGTCCCCGCCCCGGTGTCCCTCCTTCAGCGGTGCTCACGCTGCCCTCTGCCCCAGCCGTGGGAGCAGCTGGCGGCCACTGCTCCGGTGTCCGTACAGCCAGTTTGCCCATTGTACGTATGGGGAAACTGAGGCCTAAGAGTGCGCCCTCACCGGCCAGCGGACACACGCGAGGCCTGGGGCCGGGAGCCGAGGGCCGGGGCCCGGGGCCGGGGGCCTGGTAGCTGGGTGAGATTGGAGGGACTTGATGGCCTGTGTCTTTAAAGCCCCAGGGCTGCACTTGTCCTGTCACGCCAGGACCAAGGCTCCTGGGTCGAGAGGACGGAGGTGCATCTGGTCCAAGGATTTCCCTGGTTCGGCTTCGTTCGAGGGGTCGGGGTGGGGGAAGGCTTGCTCTCCATCTGGGTTGGGACTTGACTACACTTAAGTGTTGTAACCCTGCAGGGAGGCAGCCTGGCAGCACTTTTCTGAGCTGCACCCTGGCACTAACGCTGAGATCGTCTGCTCTGAGCCAGGGAGCTTCACAGTGTCCCAGCTCTCCTGTGGTCTCAGCCCCTTTCCATCTCCGTTGCCCCTGCCTGGTCCCCAGAGGTCCCCACTCAAGAGGTGCCTCTTGACTTTCAGTTCCATGACTGTCAGCTCTTCAGCTGGAGACGGTAGTGACAGAGGGACTTGGGAAGAAAAGACTCTTTTTCTTTGGCTGGGGTCCAAAGCTGAAACCCTGGAAAGACCTGACCTGGGCGGGCGTTCTGGGTGGGACTGAGGGCTGCTGGGTGAAATATTGGAAGCTGAAGTGAGTCTTTGTTCTTAGCGGTCATAGTGCTCAGAAAAGCATTTTTTCCTAGATTATATTGGATATCTGGCTCAGTGCCTTTGTAATTTTCATTAAGTAGAAAATATTGGTGATGGCCTGTCTCATGATTTGCATCGCAATAGTTGATTGCGAGCTGGCTGTCCTGCTTGTCATGTGCCAGGTGCATAAAGAGAACACTCCCAAATTGGTGGTGACCTCAGTTTACAGAATTGTAGAGTTGTTAGGTAACTTGGATAGTGTCAATTTGTAAGTGGCTGAGTTGGGATTTTAAACCATTCCAAGCTGACATGCCTTTAACTCTGTCATACTGTCTCTCAGATTCCTTCCTGTCCAAATAGGTTGAAGTTTAAGAATCATCTATGATGCCTATTAAAGATGCAGAGCCCCACCCCTGGAGAATCTTGTGACATTATCTGGAAGGGAAGGGATCCCACAGAACTTTTTTTTTGGTTTTTCCAGGTAGGGTCTCACTCTAGCCCAGGCTGACCTGGAATTCACTATGTAGTCTCAGGGTGGCCTTGAACTCACGGTGATCCTCCTATACCTCTGCCTCCCGAGTGCTGGGATTAAAGGTGTGCGCCACCACGCCTGGCCCAGAGATCTGTTTTTAACAAGTGCACTGGATGATTTTTATTTTCAGGCAAATTTGTAGATTTGCTAGGTTCATGGTAGCTTGGAAGTAAGCTGCTTTTTTTCCCCCCCCCTCAGGATTCTTGTTTTCTTTTTGGTCTGAAATATGCTAATGTGCTATTAAAAGTCACATGAATCAGTTCTGGCCTGGAGAAGTAGGGTTTTTCCAGACGGATCTAATGAGGTCATTGAAGACCCTGTTTTAATGCAGTTAGGTCTCTGTTGTGGGGAATTGTGTTAGCAGTTTCCTTACAGGATTTGGCATTTCTGGAAGGTTCTGCTTTGTCTCAAGGACAAATGTTCTGTGACACAAAGTTTCTGTAATGGCAACAGTCTTAGGTTTGCTGACTTTAAAGGCATGCTCACTTTCAAGTGCTCCCTCCATTCTCTCCTCTTGTATCTCTTTTCACTACCTAGTGAATGACTGAGTGAATATCAAACAGGTTTGTCTTGATTTAGCCTGGGCTGACAAGTGAGGCCCCTGGAGCTTAGGATGGGTTGGGAAAAGGGAGAAGGGAGAGTCTTCTTAGACAGCTAACTCCAGCAAGTGAGGCCTCCATGAAGGACCTGTGAGCACTTTAAATCCACTGCAAATTTGTCAGGTGCCTCCTCATCAGGATTACAAGTGGTATTAACTTTACTCTCCTGTTCAGTAGACTTCGACTTGTAATTTAATTTCTTTGTGAGCAGATTTACTTTGTACAATTTGAATTGTTTTAATTTACTTCAACTTGTGCTATGTCCTAGGATATGGTGTGTCTTGGTAGATGTCCTGTGGGCACTTGATAAGAAAGCATATTCTGCTGTCGTTGGGTGGAATGTTCTCTAAACTTCAGTCAGGTCAGTTGGTAGCATTGCTCTTCTTCTGTGTCATAACTTTGTATTGTCTGTTAGTTACTGAGTGAGGAGCATTGCTACTGTCACCAAACTGTTGGGGGTGGGGTGGTCTTCTGTTCAGATAGAAATTTCTATTAGGCAAGGGGTGGTTCCCTTTGTGTAAGCAGTTCTGAACTTGAGGTATTATGAGTCCTTCATTCTTAGTGTTGAGCTGTATGTAGCCCAGCACCCAGTATAGTGTTGTAACCCAGGGTGTGGGGACCCTCAGCTCTTACTTAGCATTGCAGTACTCTCGCAGACTTTCTTGAACTCTTCCAGCAGCTGGGGCTTGTAGCTCATCCTCCATCTCAGCTGCCTTTGGTAGGCTCTGCTCTTCATAGTCCATCCCGTCTTTCATCATCTCAGCCCTTTCCTCATCTTTCATCTCTGCTGTTCTTAGACTCTGTTCCTGGCTTCTGCCACTCTCTAGGTGCTGCTGGAGAGTTGGTTCAACTGTTAAAGATGCCTGGGTTCGATTCTCCAGTACCCATGTAAAGCCAGATGCACAAGTGCTGCGTGTTACTAGAGTTCACTTGCAGTAGCAAGAGGCTCTGGCACACCCATGTCTCTATTTCTCTTTCACATGCACACAAAAAAGGCATGGTAATTTCAAAAATAAATAAATAAACAGCTAGGCATGGTGGCTCATCCCTTTAATTCCAGCAGTCAGGAGGCAGAGGTAGGAGGATCACCATGAGTTTGAGGCTATCCTGAGACTACATAATGATTCCAGGTCAGCCTGGGCTAGAGCAAGACCCTACCTCAAGAAACAAAAACAAACAAAACAGGTACTTTATGACCCAGCAATTCTTCTGAGTATATACTCAGAAGAAGTAAAAGTAAAAGCAGGAACCCAAATAGCTATATGTGTGTGTGTGTGTGTGTGTGTGTGTGTGTGTGTGTGTGTATACGTGTGTACATAGCACCATTACTTACAGTAGCCCAAAGATGGACACAAGCCAGGTGTATTTATAGATGAATGAATGGAGAAAATGTGTACACATCAGATGGAAGGACAGTTTGACACTTGCCACACAAAGATGAACCTTAAAGGCATTCTAAGTGACACATGCCACTCACAAAAGCACAACCATTATAGGACTCTCTGTCTTTTATACAAAGTCTCACTGTAGCCCAGATTCATCTTGATCTCATGGCAGTCCCCCTGCCTCATCCAGAGTGCTGGGGTTACAAGTATGAGCCACCATGCCCAACTATATAATTCTTATTTGAGGTTTTTAGATTAGTCAGCTTCAAAGCAACTTAATTGTAATTGTTTGCTATAGTTTTCTTCCTGTTTCTCATTTTGGGATTTATTGTCTTTTTTTGGATCTGTGGGTGTGTTGATTTCATTTTTCATCCAGTAATTCTTCACCTCTCTTTCCATTCCCCTTCTCTCTCCTGTGTGCTTGCAGTTGTCCCACAGCTCTTTGATTCATTTCTCCCCAGTCTTCTTTCTCTGTGTGCTTTATTTTGGAGAGTTTCTAGTGCTGTGTCTTCAAATTTCTATTTTTTTTTCTTCTGCATGTCTATTCTACCGATTTTCTCACAGTATACATTTTATCTCATATACTGTAGTTTTTAACCCCTAGGAGTTTTGAGTCAGGCCATAAAAAAAAGTGCTTAACCTTTTAAGTAACTATTTCATCTTTTAAAAAAATTCTTTAAAATTTATTTGCAAGTGGAAAGAGAGAGAAGCAAGGTTGCAAATGAACCCCAGTTGCACGCACCACTTTGTGCATCTGGCTTTATGTGGATGTTGCAGTCACTTTCTCATTGCTGGGACAAACACGTGACCAGAAGCAGCTGATGGGAGGAAAGGGGTTATTTCAGCATACAGAATCCAGAGGAAGCATCATCATGGCAGAGGAAGCTGGTTCACTTCAGCATCCACAGCTGAGAGGTATGACCAACAGCCAGCAAATATGAACAGCCAGAGCGCAAACCTGTCTCTACACACCCAGTAGGGCTGGCCTAAAAGATCTTCCCTGGTGACATCTGCAGCCCCCTGGAGACTTAACCTTAATCAAAAATCCCTGAGGCTATGGGGGACATACCTTCACTTTCAAACCACCATAGTGGGTACTGGAGAATCAAGTCCAGGCTGGTAGGCCTTGCAAGCAAGCCCCTGCAATAACCATTTCAATATTCTTACTGCTAGGTCTGTTATAATTTCTGGGTTAGTTTTTGATCATTATAGGTCCTATTTCCTTCCTTTTTTCTTTTTTGTGTGTTTTAAAAAAATTTTATTGACAGCTTCCATAATTATAGACAACAAACAATGATAATTCCGTCCCCACTCCCAATTTTTCCCCCTCAAATTCACCCTCCATCATATCCCCTCCTCCTCTCAATTAGTCTCTATTTTAAATTGATCTCATCATCTTTTCCTTCTATTATGAAGGTAGTGTCAGGCAGTGTAAGGTCATGAATATCAGGGCATTTTGTGTCTGGAAGTTTGTATTGTAAGCAGTCCTATTCTTTCTTTGGCTCTTACATTCTTTCTGCCACCTCTTCCACAATGGACCCTGAGCCTTAGAAGGTATGTGTTTGTGTTTTCAAGGTAGGGTCTCACTCTAGCCTAGGCTGACCTGGATTTCACTCTGTAGTGCCAGGCTGGCCTCAAACTCACAGCAGTCTTCCTACCTCTACTTCCCAAGTGCTGGGATTAAAGGTATGTGCCACCACAGTCCTATTTTCTTCTTTCTCTCTCTATATATTTTTGAGATAGGGTCTTGCTCTAGCCCAGGCTGACCCGGAATTCACTATGTAGTCGCAGGATGACCTCGAACTAACTTCAATCCTCCAATTTTGCTTCCTGAGTGCTTGGATTAAAGGCGTGTACACCACGCCCGACTTCTTCTATATTTGATAATTTGATGCCAGATGTTGTGAATTTTATCTTGCTGGATGCTGGATTTTTTTTATTTGTGTAAATATTCTTGGGTTTGTTTGGGACACTGTTAGGTTTTTTGGAAACAATTGGAGTTTCTAAAGACTGCTCCTAAGCTTTGGCAGCTGGGACCAGAACAGCCTTGAGACCAGACCTTAGTGGAGGCAATGTTTTCTATGGTGCTCCACCAGTGTCCTGCAAACATGTGTCCTGGCCATGCTGATCATACTGACTAGACTGAATAGGCTGAGACCTAGAGGGACCCTCAGAGGCTTCTGATGTCCCCTCTCTGTGTAGCTTTTGCCCCTCTGGCTCTGTTCCATGAATGCTGGTGTTTTGATCTGCCTGTACTCCCAGATTCCTCTTCCCAGCTCCCCATGCCATACCTGTAGACTGTATAGGTAGTGAGTTGAAGGAAACTAGAATGCACCTGGTCTGTTTCCAGCTCCAGAATTACTCTTATGGGTTCCCAATGTCCAGTTTTTAAAAGCCGTTCTTTCATTTATTGCTTCTGGCCTTTCAGTTGTTTGAGGGTGAGTTTCCTCTGCTTCCCACTGGCCCAGAGCAGATGTCCTTGTCTGGTGAACACTCACTGGGTACTTGGTATGTGTTTTACATTGACCTAGGTGCCGGGATGCAGGAGTGAAAGAGAAACAGGAAGCTTATATTCTTACTGTAGAAATATTCTGATTCTTTAATAATAAATATTACATGGCATTTACAGAGAGCTGTGGGAAGACATGGATTCTGTGGAGGAATGACCAAGGAAACTTCACAGAGATGACAATATTCAGGAAAAGTAGGAATGCACTATCTCGGGTGGATTGGGGGATTGCAAAAGCAGGGCCATATGTTCTGTGAACTCCTCAAGGGTAGGAGCTCTGTCTTACTGATGTGTTGTCAAGTGGCTGGAAGCATTGTTTCAGTTCTGGAAGTAGAAGATTTGATGGAAGGAGTTAAGATGGGGTGAGCAGCCCCCATGGGTGGTGGAGGGAGAGCCTGCTGGACAGGGAGGTTTGGGGTCAACTCCTGTATACCAAGCCAGGGATCATAAGTGTTGAAACACAACCCCAAGGCCCTGGGGAGCCACTGAAGTGTTTAAAGCAGGGCAGAATTCTGAATGTTCCTCAGAGGTTCCTGAGTATATGTGTGGAAGAGAGTTGGTCAGGGCTCTCTCTTAGAATCAGGCAGTCAGCTTCTGGGGTGGCAGGCAGCTCAGTGTATGCATTCAGTTCAGTGATGAAGGAATGTCCAGAGTGCAGGGCAGCCACTGGCAAGACGCCTCTACCTGTATGATCATGGCCTCCATGGGTTTCCATCTGAGTCACAGTGGGTAGTGTTAAAATGAAAATGACCACCAGGGAGACCGCTCTGAAAGGAAAGGTTTTTAATAGGAGGAAAAGCGAGCTGCCGGGCTATTTTCACCAAAGGTGGCGAAAAAGTACGAGGCAAGTTCAGATCAGGGCTTTTAAGGGGAAAATGTTCAGGTTGGGGCCCAGGTGGTCACATGAGGTTGGGTGGAGGGCTCAGGTAGTCACATGCTCTCAGGATCTGGAAGGATCAGGAAGGACAGTCCCTGTGCCATACTGAGATACAGCAAGTGTGGCTCTTGTTATAAGGGAGTCTTTATCTGTAACTCTTGTTGACACTTCTCTTGAGGCTGGTTAGGGGAGGGGATAATTCTGACCTAACAGGTAGAAGGAGGCTCTGATTCAGTTTCTCTTTTTTCTGGTGCTTGTGTGTGTATATTGTATGTGTGATGCATGTAAAATATGGTGTATGCATGTGCACATAAGTGGAGGCCAGAGGAGAACACCTGGTGCCTTCCTTTATTGCTCATTATATTTCCTGAGACAGAGTCTCTCCCTCAACTCAGAGTTGCTGTTTTCAGTCAGAGAGCTCCAGTGATTTTTTCCGGCTCCCCATCCTTCACCCCCTGGCCCCTGCTGCAGAATTGGGGCTATAGATTTTTATATGAGTGGTGAGGACTGGAACTCAGGCCTCATTAAGCAGCAAACTCTCTTACTTGCTGAGACATCTCTAGTCAGTTTCAGTCTAGGATGGCCATAGAACAGTGGTCATTTCTGAGCCCTCCAGGGAGTCAAGACACAGCAGGACGTGGAGGTCTATGTGGAATCATTGAGGTTAGTTTTCTTTCAAGTCAGCCACGGGCCAAGGAAGGAAGGGACCTTGCCAAGTGGCTGAGTGTTGCTGTCAAGAAGAATCGGCTGCTTATTAAATCACCTGTTTCTTGGCAATTGTATTGACTGAAGCTGAACCCTTTTATCTGGTAATATCCAGTCGCCAGAGCTGCATCACTGTTGACAGATGCTGTCCCTGCAGGAATCTGAAGCTCCTGTCCTCAGCCCATATGGGATATTGCAGAGCTGTGATAAGGGGAGCTGTGATAGCCAGCCTGGAACTACAGAGTGAGTTCCAGGGCAGCCTGAGTTAGAGTAAGACCCTACCTTGAACCCCATCCCCCCACCCAAAAAGTTACTGCCATTTGCTGAGCCCTGCCTGAGACTCTGATGTTAGACCTTCTTGGCATTAACTCATTTTATTCTTACTTTAGCCTCCTCTTAGTGAAGAAACGGAATGGGATGTCACATTTTCTGCCCAAGCTCCCCAGCCAATAAGTAACCAAGCTTCAGGGCTCTTGGCCTTCCAGATGCTGGGTGTGCCCTGCAGAGCCAAGGTCTCGGGGAAGCACAGCTCAGGTATTTCTGGCTGAGGAACATTACTTAGCCTGAGTATTGGTAAAGGGATGCAGTTAGCACACCATTGTTTCTTAAGGACTGTGGAATGCTGGGTTCTGAATGCAGTCTAAATGGCCTTGATCTTTAGTGACTAGCTGAAAGCTGTATTAGCTGCCCTGTTGCAGTTACCTACTCATTGCTGGAACAAAACAACACCCAACCAGAAGCAGCTTATGGGAGGAAAGGGTTTATTTTGGCTTGTAAGTATGGAGGGGATGTTTCATCGTGGTGGAGAATGCATGGCAGAGCAGGCAGCTGGGACCTCACATCTTGTCACAGCAGCAGGATGGAGGTGGTCTGAGTGAGCTAGCTAGCACTGGCAAAGGGGCTGGGCTAAGAAACCTCAAGGTCCACCCCTAGTGACATGCCTTCTCCAGCAAAGCTCCACCTCCCAAAGGCTCCACCACTTTCCCAAATTGCCACCTCCTGGGTACCAGGTACTCCAAACACACAATCACAAACACTTGAGGCTAAGGAAACATTTTACATTCGAACCTCCACAGACCCTTTGTTAACTTTGACCTTAGAGTCAGACACTGATTTATAAACAGACTTGATGGAGAGGTGGCATTGTGTATGTGAAGAGTGTCGGCTCCTTACCAGACCTCCTCAGCTAAACCTCAGTTTCCACCTTTCCTCATGAAGCTGTGGGAGGAAACAGATCAACTCTCAGCCCAGTTTTTCAGCGTAGAAAGAGGAAAAGCCCAAGCTACTCCACGTTCAGGTTTGCTGGGAGGTTGCAGCCTTGTCCTCACAGAGCACCTTGGATAGCGTTCTACACAGTGAGTTTACCCAGGAGCTGCAGGCACCAGCATCAGCCTGTTTTACTGAAGGGCTCTCCCATGGGTTCTGGAGATCTGAGGCATAGATGGTAAGCCTAGTGTGGCTCCTTCACTCCTTGCCCCATTGGCAAGACAGCACATCTGAAATGGAGTGGAGGAGGGGGCATGGGCAGGGGTGGTGAGGATTGGGGTCAGCTGATGGGAAGGGCTTAGGACAGTGCTTTCCTTGCTGGTAAGAGATGGCTGGCCTCAGGGAAGGCAAAGGGAACTAAAGACCCAGAGATGCCTGGCAGGATGGTGGTAAGCAAGAGGCACAGGAGGTGGAGGACCAGTTTAGAACCTGTGGCAGGGCAGCAATAGAGGATTGCATTTAAGAGACTTGGGAACTAGTTAAATAAAACTTGGGGATTGGACATTCAAGGTCAGGACCACTCACATGTCTAAGCTGGCTTGCTGGGGTTTGGGGATGACTGTGAGAAACTGAGGTTGCTGATGTCTGGTTTGAGGGGAGAGAGACTAGAACTGGGGTCTCAGGAATGCATGAGATTCAGCAGGTTTGGAAGGGGTCTCCATAGCACATGGGTGGGGGGCATCAAGGGAAAGTAAGAAGCCTGTTGGGGCATGGGGGATGGAACTCAAGTTCTGCTGCTGGAAAACCCAGTCAAAGGTGAGTTTTTCTTTTTCTTTTTTTAAAATATTTTTATTTATTTATAAGAGGGAGAGAGAGAGAGAGAGAGAGAGAGAGAGAGAGAGAGAGAGAGAGAGAGAGAGAGAGAGAGAGAGAGAGAGAGAGAGAGAG
>PVHP010033828.1:0-19450 GCA_004024765.1 Zapus hudsonius
CACACACATAGATTTGTGTGTTTGGATACTTGGTCCCCAGCTGATGCTATTTGGGAAAGTTGTTACACCTTTAGGAGATAGAAACTTTCTGGGAAAAGTGGGTCATTAGGAGTGGACCTTGAGGTTATAGCCTGACTCCACTTCATATATCAGAGAAGGCCTTCCGACTGTGGGTATAATGTGATCAACATTTATCTCCCTGCCTCTGCCATCATGCCATCCTTACCATGGTGGAATGTATGTCCTGGAACTATGAATCCAAGCAAATCCTTCAGCCTCACATTGTTTATTGCCAGGAATTTAGTCACAACAAAGAGTAATTCATTAATAGAGAAATTAGTCCTGAGAAGTGGGGTCATAGCTGTGATAAACCTGTGGTTCCTAGACCTCTGGAATTGGTTTGTAAGAGGAATGTGTAAGAGTGAAATTTGGGGCTAAGAAAGTCCTATCATGCTAGAAGCAGAGCTTAAGGAGCCATTCTGGTGGGAGTTTAGAATGCCAGGATTCCAAGAGAAATGTGGATACTGGAGACCCAGGTCTTAAGGGTTCAGAAGGGAACTTGGAGTGTATCAGGAACTGGGCTAGTGGCATTTGGTGTTACATTCTGACAAAGAATCTTACTTCATTCTGCTCATGTCCAGAAAATTTGGATAAGTTTGAATTTAAAATAATGGACTAGTGTGTTTGGCAGAGGAAATCTTAAGGCAGGATAGCATTTAATCTGAGACAGTTGTTAATCATTCCTTTTAAATCTTTTGTGAAAGAGAACAAAAACGTTGAAAAGGTTTAACTTTAAGTTGAAAGTTCAAGACAAGGAGAGTACTACAGATAAAAATCTCTGTAATTGTTAGAAAGATTAATTCCATTAAAGAAAAAAATTACTGCTCTTTACTGGGACAATAGAAAATGGTCCCTAAAAGCATGAGTCTACCCAATAAAGGCAGTGTGTATGCATATTCTTTTGAAAGAAAGCCATTGAAGGGATTCCCTGGTTTTACAAAACTGCCAAGCAAGGTGTTTTCACTGATTCAACAACCAAGCCACACAGATACCACTATAGCTTCTGTCCAAGGGGCTGAAACTCCATCCTGAGTTAGCAGCAAAAACTGGTGGCATTATCCACAGGATACTGGTTTTGTAAGCATGAAACTTGCAAGATTAAGGGGGTTATGTCATTTGCTCCATGGTTTCAGAGAGCCACTGAGGCAGGACTGAATTTCTCCCAAGAAGGCAGGATTGGATTTCTTGTGCAGAGGTCATGAGAAGACTTTTCATGGGAAGATGAACATTACATGACAGTTGAGAACCCAGGGTGTTGATGAAGCAGGATCTTGAGATGTCTGCCAAGGAAAGCTCTAGTTTTATATCCAAACCAGGCCAGCCAAGAGGCTAACTGTGCTATAGGAAACAGAGGTACAGGGATGTGACTCCACAGCCCTTTAGGACTCAGACTACAATTCTGAGTGTCATTATCCTTTGAGACCATTACTGCATTGAGGACACAAGTGTGTGTGGGGGGGGGAGGTCGGGGTAGATAACACAGTCAGTAAAGTGTTTGACATGTGTTGAGGTTTTAATGTAAAATGCTACCCATAAGGTCATGTGTTTGAATGCTTAGTCCTCCACTGGTGGTTCAGCAAGGTTACACCTCCTAAAATTACCATAACCTTGCCAAACACCACCATCAGTTGGGACTAAGTCCTTGGCCCCCATAACTTATGGGAATCAACAAAAGCACACTGTATTTGAATATGTCATAAACTAAAAAGAAATAAAAGTGTTTTATAGTTTTCAGCAATCCCAACATTGTTCAAAGCTCCAAAGCCTCTGGTAAGACCTTTGCTATAAGACATAGTATATTCCAAATTTAAGCTAGACACCAATTTTCAAAGACTCCATTTTCCCTTCTTGTCCCAACCAGCAGCCAGCAAATGGATATTAAATGTGCACTCCACTCAGCCTGGATTTAAGATTTGTGGGTGTCTCGTGTATTTTATAATCAGCATATTCATTAGGCACTCTCAAACAACTTCATTAACTCTGTCTCACCTTCCAGAAGCTTCTCATCACTTACCCTTACCAAACTCATTTTCATATCTGTGCTGGACTTGCAATTGGAGCCAAATGTGTTTCATTTGTTTCTAACTAAAATGCATGCATTCTCCCATGACTTTTGTCACTTCTTAATATTGGTTTATTTCTTGCTTTCATCACCTTCCTCTTTCTATATGCACCTTCCTCTACTTTAATTTGTCTCCCATGGTGCTCACTGATTAGCTGAGGTAGCCTCCAGTTTCACTAGCTGGGGATAAACTTATTCATTCCACAGCTGCCTGGCATAGAATTACTCTCGATCAGAGCAGTTGTGCACTCAACGAGCCACAGACAGTAAGAAGACTTCAGCAGGCAGCCAACAGCTCGTGCCTGCTGTCAAATTAACGCAGCTCAAACAAGTGCCGACATCTGAGTATTGACTCTCCTAGTGGCATAACGGGCTGGAGCTGAGACTTTTTTTATTTTCTTGGAGGGCGTTTTCAAAGCTCATTGGAGAATTACTTAGAACCACTTAATGTTTTTGTTTGTTTGTTTGTTTGTTTGTTTTTCCCAGCTAACTCTCCCATCATTTCTAAACTGTATATGTACTAATCTCAAAGCCCTTTGAAAATCCTTACTAAGCAGAGCATGGAGTCATGGGACAGAATTGGGAGGGCTTGAGAGAAAGTCTCTTTGCCTAGACAACTGGTTTGTCAGATAAGGAAGATAAGGATCAAAGAGGCATGCTTATTTAACCAAGGGTGCCTTATTTATTTTATTTTTGTGTGTACATGTGTATGTTTGTGCAGATGCATATATGTTGTGTGTGCGGAGGTCACAGAAAACCCTTGGGTGTCATTTCTCAGGCACACTCTATTTTTAAATTTTTTTTATTTATATATTTGCAAGCAGAGAGACGGACAGAAAAAAACTGGAGAAAGAGAGAGAAGAGGCACACTACAGCCTTGTGCCACTGCAAATGTAGTCTAGATGCCTGCGCCATTTTGTGCATCTGGCTTTATGTGGGCACTAAGGAAGTGAATGCAGGAGGCCATCGGGCTTTGCAAGCAAGCACCTTAACTGTTGAGCAATCTTTTCAGCTCCCCTATCCAATTTTTAACTTCTTTATTGTTGATGAGTGTCGTAGTCAGGCCCCACGCCGCTGGGATAAATCTCCAAACCAGGCACAATTTGGGGAGGAAAAGATTTATTGAACAGACCCAGGGAAGTTAAGGAAAAAGGCTGGCCCCCTTTCACAGATCCAAGCAGAGACAGAGACAGAAGCCCAGCACCAGCACCAAGCAAGCACACTGTAACACACTGTGATTCACAAAATGCAGATCTCCAGACCAGGGTTCTGGCTCTTCTTTTGCTTATCTATCCTTAGTATTTTACCTCCAAATTAGAAAGGGTCAGTCCCCAGGAGGCTAGGCCAAAGTAGTACTTCCTCTAGCCAGAAGCCTGGAGACAATAATTTTAATAAATCCTTAATTCTTTTGGGGGACATTATTCAAACTACCACAATGAGCAAGTCTTGTGATGGTACCATCTTTTTCCTCCTCCCTGTCCCCAGCCCACTACAGGACCTCCTCAGTGGGATTGCTGGACCAGTCCAAATTTTAAGACAAGCTCTATCACTTCCCTAGAGCTTGCCAAGTATGCTATACTGTCTGGCCAGTGAGCCCCAGGGATCCTTCTCCCTAGCAATGGAAATACAGGTACAGTACAACCACACCTGGCATATTTATATGGGTTCTAGAGATCAAACTCAGGTCCTCATACTTGCAAGGCAGGTACTTTAGCAACTGAGCTACTTCCCTGACCACAAAGGTGCTTTTAAAATAGTACCTTAGGGGCTGGGGAAGTAGCTCAGGGCATAAACTACTTGACACACAAGCATGAGATCCTGAGTTTGGATCTTCAAGAACCCATGTAAAACACAAGGGCTGTGGTGGGCTTCTGTAATGCCAGTGCATAGGAGCTACCTTCTCATTGCTGGGACAAAACACAGATCAGAAGCAGCTTATGAAAGGAAGGGGCTAATTTTTGGCTTACAGTTTCAATGGGAGAGTTACTCATCCAGAGGAAAGCATGGATGTCACATCTCCACATCAGCAGGGAGCAGAGAGACGCTCACACCCACAAGCAGAGCTCGACCATGAAATCTCAAGGCCCAGTCCCAAGAGAATCCACCAGCTGGGGATTAAGTACCAGTATTAATCACAAACACATGAGTCTATGGAGGGCATATCCTATATTCAAACCACCAAACAATTGGATTGTGGTGAGAAGGGAGGAGGAGGCATACTGTTTTGGAAGCTTACAGGCCATATAGCCTAACAAACTTAAGTAGTGTCTTAGTACTTAGTAGTGAACAACAGAAGACCCAGCCTCAAATAAGGTGAAAGGTGGAGCCGACACCCAAAGTTATCCTCTGACAACCTCTACACCTATAGCCCTGGCACATGCATGCTAATGTGTGTGTGTGTGTGTGTGTGTGTGTGTGTGTGTGTGTGTGTGTGTGTGTGTGTGTGTTGTGAATGCTGCACCTTACTTTTTTCCCCCATCACCTACAGGATGAATCAAACCAAAGAGATAGTTAATACTTGATCCTCGATAGCTCAATAATCTCTTTATAAAATGAAGTGTTCAAACGCTTATGTAGCTGGCAGAGTTGTTGGTTCCTAGCCCACCAGGAGCAGAATGGATGTACACACTCACCAGTGCTGAGTAAAGAACCCGAGATGCCCAAAGGAATTACCATTAGCAGGTAGGCTGGAATTCAGCTCAGCACAAGGGAACCAGCCTTCCAGGAGGGCTCTTGACAACATGACAGATATTTCTAGTGTCTCTAAAATCTAATTAGTTCTGACTTCTCAAGGATGTGTTTACATTGTTGTCTTATCTAAAATTTGATTATGTTAAATATTTCACACTCGAATATAAGTTTTATTACTACACACTGAAAATATGCAGCTCTCTTTTCCAGCCTGGCTTTGTTCACTGAAGTGTACACAGCACCTGTCTTCGAAGCATCCTCACACTATTCCTTTTAATTGTTGCATAGTATTTCAGTGTTTGGATAATATATACAACCTTGTTAGCAAAATTAATTTAAATTTTAAAAAATTTTAAAAAATCTTCCTTGACTTCAATTTTTTTTAATTTTTTTATTGTCCATAATTAGATACAATGAATGAGCAGATAATGAGTTGGTATCCCCATTTCCCCAATTTAAACTCTTCCCTGTCCCCAGTCAGCTGGCTATCCTCCTCCATGGGCAATCTGGACCAGTCCATTGGGTAGGAGGTTATGGATAGCCTAGGAGTCAACCCCATTCCACCCCCCCCTTTGTATGTTGTTACTGAGGGGGGCCATGTCTCTGGGAGTTCTCCCCACCATGGCTCTCACAGTCTTTCCGCCCCTCTTCCGCTCAGTTCCCAGAGTCATGTTGAGTGAGTATTAAGACTTCTTCATTGTTGAGGTCTTAGGTGTCTCTGTACTTCTGCTTTAGGTTGTGTTGAAATCTTGGTGTCTATCTGTCTGGCTTATCCTGGTTGACTGATTGGCTGTGGTTATAGGTCTCTTGCTTATCCCACCACTCTCTGCCAGATTCCATGTGGATCCTCCACGGTAGATCTGGTGTGGCTCATCTCTTTCCAGGATGTCAGCTATAGGCTTATGGTTTGTTGGTAGGGTTGGAGGAGCCACAGCTCTCTCACTGCATTCTGAAAAATACAAACAGAATCTCCATCGGAGAGCGAGATCATTATAGGTTAACTTAGATACATATTTCTGAATTAGCTAGATTCCATTGTTAGTAGCATCTTTGTAAATCACTTGTATAGTGAATTTCTCTATGGAGTCCCAAGAGTTTGGTCCCTGGTGCATTTTGCCCTGAGTCTCCCTTTCCAGTTAAGGGCTCCCCATCTCTGAGTGGATTACTTGGCCAAATTACAAGCTGTTGATTGCCTCCCCCAGGCTTTGGCTCCTCCATTGCACAAGTGCTCCTGTCTTGGTTCACTGTTCTCTCCCAGTAGGGGATGTGTTCAGCCTATTCATGGTGGCAGACTGTGTTTCATGTCAGTGTTCTCTGTTTACTCCAGCTGTCATTGATCAGCTTCCCCTGGAAGCTTATGCAGTGCCTTCCAACTCTGCCCTAACTACCTTTTGGGGGCTGGTACCATTCTGGACCTCACAGGGTCTCTCGGTGCTAATAGATGGCTTTCTATGGTTTCTTCAGCAACAGGATCTTACCTCAGGCCTGAGCTTTGACAGAATCCTGGCTTGTTTTTTGGACCTCATGGGTCACTTTGATTGGCTCAATGAGGAAAGGAACCAGTGACTGGGATCAGAAGTTGCCAGACTGATCAATTTTTCATAGGCTTAGACTCTCTCCCCTTCTTATTTGCACTTCCAGGAATAACTCTGCAATGACGATTTTTAGTTATTCTAGTGTACATGACTTTACATAAGACACCTAGCCATGTATTTGAAGTTTTCCAGCTTTCAGAATAGGTAATGGTACCCTGCATTAGAAATGAGGAACCTAGCCTAGTACTTCATCCTTATGCTGTGTGTGCACAACGCACACCTTATTTCAAATGCTAGATTTTCAGTCTTTAAAATATTTATTTATTTATTTATTTACTTTAGAGAAAGTATGGGTATGCCACAGACTCCTGCCACTGCCAACAAACTCCTTCAGACACATGTGCCACTTTGTGTGTCTGGCTTTACGTGGGTGCTCGAGAATCAAACCAAGGATGTCAAGCTTTACAAGCAAGCACCTTTAACCACTTAGCCATCTCTCCAACCCCAAATGCTATATTTTACAAAGCTTATAATATTTATGTTCTCATGTGAGAATGCCGTATCTCATGCTTCAATTTTTGGTTATGGCTAAAACTCAAAAACAAGGCAAATAAGTCCTCTTTTCCATTATTACAATTTTGCAATTTTATACCCTGACAGTTTACTGGCTTGAGAAAAATTTTCTAAGTGTCTATGTCAAGAGTATATCATATTTGCTTTCTCATTTCTTTTAGTTCCTTTGGGACATAATTCCACTGCTTCTAATATCTAATGGCATTCTTAAGATGAGTTTTCCATTTTCTTTTTCTTGAAGGATGAATTAAAGTATGTTTTTCATACAGGATATATATAAAAGAAAATGTTCTTAACTTTTGGGTGTAAGTGTATTTGTGTGGGGGTGCAAATGTGTATGTAGGTTTGTGTGTGTGTGTATGTGTGTGAATGTGTATGTGAGTGTGTATGTGTGTGTATGTGTGTGTATGTGTGTATATATGTGTGTATGTGTGTATGTATATGTATCTGTGTGTATGTGTGTATGTAGGTGTATATGTGTGTATATGTGTGAGTGTATGTGTGTATGTGTGTATATGTGTGTATCTGTGTGTGAGTGTGTGTATGTGTGTGAGTGTATTTGTGTCTATGTGTCTATGTGTGTATGTGTGTATGTGGGTATGTGTGTGTATTTGTGTGTGTATGTGTGTGAGTGTATGTATGTGTGTATATGTGTGTATGTGTGTATGTCTCTATGTCTGTATGTCTGTATGTATGTATGTGTGTATGTGTGTGTTTGTATGTGAGTGTGTGTGTATGTGTGTATGTGTGTGTGAGTATATGTTTGTGTGTGTGTGTGTGTGTGTGTGTGTGTGTGTGTGTGTGTGTGTGTGTGTGTGTAGGACAGAGATCTACATCAGGTGTCTTCAGTAGTTGTTCTCCTGTGGGACCCTGCTAAGAGACATGGAGGATATAGGGTTTTGCCAAGACCAGAAGGCGTCCAGGACTGTCTCCTTCTGTTAAGGAAGTTGAGACAAGTCTGTGACCCCGATTATCTCAAGCATATCCTGGACACTCCAGCCTCCAGGCAGGCCACAGTGAGCCCTGAGATAAGCAGGCAATTCAAGGTCTAAACTCACTCCAGCTGTAATATCAAACCTAAACAATAACAGTTCCTCTGCAGCAATCACCATTCTATACATGTCTAGAGACACATACCCCCCATTTATCTATGCAAACTAGGCATCCACAGGCTACTGGCCCCTGCCAATCAACTCATGAGATGTCCACATACTACCCTGCCCCTACCAATCCCCTTGCTGCCTATGTCCCTGCCTCTGCCTTTTCCTCTATATAAACAACTTTTATCTATACAATAAATTAGAGCTGTCCACTGCCATTCTCCTGGGTGGCTATGCCCGTCGGCCTACCGCTATCCCAAGGATGCTGTCCACCAGCTCCGTGGATGAACCAGTGTGTTAGTGTACAATGACCCCCAAAGTAATCCATGGACCACACTCTCCACCTTATTCTTTTTTCCATATTTATTGTAAATAATTAGATACAGTGCTTGAGCAAGTCTTGTGGTATCCCCATTTCCCTCCTCCCTGTTCCCACCCCACTGGGGGCGTTTCTACATGGGCTTGATGGACCAGTCCATGGGGACAGTGGGTTATGGATTATACCAGAGGTAGCCAGATTTTTTCTCTCTCTCTCCCCCACCATGGATGTTATAGTCTTTCTGCTTCCTCTTCTGCTCATATCCCTGAATCATGGTGGGTGAGTTTTAGGTATGCTTGTACTATTGAGGAATTAAGAATCTCTGGATTTCTACTTTAGATTGTGTTGGGTATCCTCAGTGTCTGTCTCCATTATCCTTTCACTTCATTCCTGAAGACATTGCCTCTCATTGAACCTAGAGCTCACTCATGTATAGTAGCTAACCAGCAAGCCTTAGGTGTCCTTCTAGCTCCTCACTAATACTGGGAATACAGGTGTGCACTGCCATGTGAAGTTTTTACATGGGTGCCACCGGGAATATGAGCTCAGGTCTTCATACTTAAATGGCAAAACACTTTACCAAGTAATATCCCCAACCTCAATTTTATGTATTATTTTATACCCAAAACTATTTGGATATTTTGCTTTGGATCTTGTTTCAGAGTTTTCCTAGAAATAGAATTCTATGTTCCAATGTGCCATCATTTCTTTGAAGCAGGATCTCACTCTGACTCAGGCTGCCATGGAACACACTTTGTAGACAGGCTGGTCTCAAACTCATGGTGGTACTCCTACCTCAGCTTCCAAGTGCTGGGATTAAATATGTGTGCCAACTTCATCAGATTTTAAAATATTAAAATATTTTGTTCTGGTATTCACTTTGCATCAATCTGATTTTTTTTTACTTTTAAATTGAGAATCTTATTACATTTGTACAAAACCCCTCCCATTTCCCTCATTAGTCTTCTCTCCCCCACCTGCTCCACTGAACCTGTCTCTCTTCTATTTTAATGTCCCATTTATTTTTTTTATCTTTTTATTGATAGCTTCCATAATTATAGACAATAAACCATTATGATTCCTTCCCTACCCTCTCTTATATCTCTTCGCCTTCTCAATTAGTTTCTATTTTGTTTTGGCGCCATCATCTTTTCCTCCCATTATGTGTAGGTATTATCAGGCACTGTGAAGTCATGAATATCAAGGCCATTTTGTGACTGAAAGTTTGTGACTGAAAGTTATATATGTAACCTCATATATATGAATAATCTTATATTATATATATATGACATCTCACATATACATATAAGTCATAATATTAATAATAATTAGCAAGGCAATTATTCAGTGACTGGATACACACATAACAATCATTTATAGATCGATACTAATTAAGCATAACCTGTTCATATATCCGTAATAACTCACTGTAAAAACACACAATATAAAAATCCAAAGTTGCAGTTCATATGTGGTCAACCATTTTAAAGAAGTTGCACTATTAAAATTATTCGAAAGGGTATATAAGCATATGTAAATAGAGATATAAAAATATATAATATATATGAATTCAATAGTGAAAAATGCCTGTACAGATCTCCCATGAGGAGATAGAAGAAGAAGACAAAAGTGATGAGGAAGAAGAGAAGGATATATCAGTTACTTTCTCATTGCTGAGACAATATTACCTATCAGAAGCACCTTAAGGAAGGAATGGGCTTCTTTTGGCCTACATTTCCAGAGTGTAGAGTCCATTATGGTTGAAAAAGCACAGAAGGAATAGAAACACAGCAGCACATTGTCACATAAGTAGGGAGAAAATAGAGAGAAATAAAAGAATAAGTGGGTTGGACTATAATACCTCAAATTCCACCCCCAATGACACACTTCCTCCAGCAAGGCTCAACCTTCTAAAGTTTCCACAATATTCCTGAACAGCACCACCAGATGGAGATGAAGTATTAAAATGCACAGGTCTATTGGTGATATTTTGTGATTAAACCACTGGAGAAGAGCAAGGAAGAGGTGTAGGGATAGAAGCTTAGAGAGACTAGAGAGAGCCAACTGATTCTCTAAAATATTCCATTTAAAAAAGGAAACATCTTATTGTATAAGTCCCTCCTGCCATTCCTCCTTCCTTAATTCCTCTATCCCCTTTGACAGTCTCAATTAATTCTAAGATTTGACAAAGCTAGATAGGAGTAAAGCTGACTATATAGATATAGATATACATATACATATACATATACATATATACATGTATATATGTGTGTGTTTTTCTTATGTTTGTAATGTTTCAAAAACTACAAAAGAATCACAAATAGAATTGTTATAAAAATAAATGTATAGTAATGAAATTTTAAACTACATTATCTTTTCCACATAGATGGTCATATTGCAAGCTCCTGCTGGAGTAAAGAACTTGGTCTTCCCCTTTTTGCACAAGTGGTAGAAAAGAACAAAGATGTTTACCTTCCAAAACTTGTGGAGAAGCCCATAGGCTGACACACCTTTGAGTGTAGGTAAGCACAGTTGCATGTCCAGTGTTGCTTTCCCTTTTGGCCATGTATTAGTGTTTATCTGTTTTCTCCCAAGGGAAATAATAAATCAGTAGATACATTGGCAGATGGACACCAATAACTTCATTGTTTACAGATGAATGACTTCTGCCAAACATTCTTAGCTTCTTTGGTTTTGCATGTTTATCATCCTCTCTGTCCTAGAATTTGTCTGTGTCATTAAATACTGAGTTTCTGAATTTTTGTAGAAGGTGAAGTGCAGTAATATGCTTTCCCTCCCACTGTTTAATAGAAACACTGCAGACAAATCCATTTTGTCCTCACTGTGATCCATTGCAGAAGCACTGAGTTACCTTCCCACAATCTTTCCTGGGAGACTTCTTATTCACAAACGAGTTGCCTACCCCTGGAGTGTAAAGCAGCCCAAACAAGCCCCCCTGAGACAAACAAAATGTCCTAATGTTTATCCTAAGGAATGCTCAAAAAAAAAGCTACTGTAGGAAATGAGAAAAACAAGAAAGAAGTTGAACTGAGGAACTGTTGTGTGAACCTGTTCTGAGGAGACGTAAACAAATGTGTACTCACCTCAGACAGGATGATAACAACAGAAAGAAAGAATACCATCCAAGAGCAGCTTGGTAACCCAATAAGTTTAATTGGGCTACTTTACAGGAATATGGATGAGGGGTTACTTACAGGAACCTGGGCAGCTTAATAGGTGGCTCCATCACTAAAGAGAATGTTTTTGCCTCAGCACCTGTTAACTCTCTGTATGTCTTGGAGAGATGCAGGGTCTTGCAATTGAGCCCATCCACTTTCCATTATGGCCACGGACAGGGTAATTATAGCTGCTTATAATTCAAGAGTGTGCCAGGCCCAGGGGACAGGGTACTACAACAGGTACTTCTGGCTGGAATAACAAGATTTCAAGATAAAAGATTTCAAGGGATCATCTGGTACAGTTCTCTTTCTGTCCACATTGTAATGGTTTATGATACTGTCCCACAATATTCTTCGAAGCAATCTAACATTGAGACCTCCATAGTTAAAGTTGAAAATAATTCCATCTGCGAGGTGATGGGTGTGTCACTGTCACGTGTCACACTTTGGCTCATTCAGATAGGCAGGTACATGGGTGGGATGTTCTTTCTCCAACGTGGATCCTGTCAAAGGCCTGCTATCCTCTTCCCCATTCTACTATGCATTCAGCTCTGATGCTCTAAAATGACTCAGCAGTGACATCACAATGGTGTCTCCTGCTGACTACTGATTAAACCACCCAGATATCCACACACTCTTCATATCCCATTGCATCATGAGATCATCTCGTTGCCTATCAGAAATTCTAAAACTCCAGACTACTTCTAATCCGAGGAAAATCCCCTTCACCTTCCTGGATTAAGCCACTTCTAACTGTAGTTCCTCACTCATCATGGGTTTCCATTGCACAAAATAAAACTAGTCTTTAACAAAGATGTATGTTTCTTATAGATGCCAGAAAATTCCTATGTTGGTCCTGAAACATGAGCAAGAAATGGTATGCTAAAGTAAAGTGAGAGACATTGATTAAATCAGCGCTTATAAATTGTGAACTTTAGACCACTGGTTCTTCTTGGAATGCCTTACAGTTGATTCTGAGTTCACTGCATACCACAGTGGTTGACAAAATAGACCCCTCCTCTCTCACAGCCTGGGCTACTCCTTTGTAACAGAGTTTTGTTTCATCTGCATACCTTAGATAAATTTTATTTGATAAATGAAGTATGATTAACTTATCTCACATTATTTAATATGTGGAGGAGATTTGCAGACAAATCCAGATGAACTGGTATTCACATTTGTGGAATGACCAAAACTGTTATGCTAATAATCATCTAAGCATTGTGATATCTTTAAATCTGGGTGGAATTTGGCTCTTTCCCATTCCTAGAGCAGTCCTGAGTGGAGAATACAATACTTTCAGCTATAGTATTTTCTCTGAATACACAATGCCAAGTTAATTTGAATAGAAATTGTTATAGATTGCCCTAATTACTCTACTAAAATAGTAAATTGATATAATTTTAATGATATACATGTAGCTAGTTTCACTCATAATCCAATAAGAAGCCAAACATTAATGGGGGAAAAAACCTGAGAATAATGTTGCCACGTGTGCCTCCCATTAAGCAAGGACATGAGAGCAATTAGTCTGTTCAAAGGCTTATCATAGATAACTATAATCTTGTTACCTTTCAATTTTATCTGTTTTTATCTGAATCTTCCTGGGTACCTGTATTCTAGGAAACCCTATAAAGAAAAATTCTTAACAAAAACTGCAGACAGTCTCACAGGCTCAAATAAAACCTTCTCTGTTTCTACCACTGCATTTCATGAAAAAAGTGCTTCCTCTCTGAAAGTGTTCATTCTGCCATTCCTGATGGATGCTCAAAGTTGATTTGTATAGATGTGCTTTGTAGACCACCCTAGAAAAACACTTTGGAGAGCTTCCAATGAAGGTAGTATTCCAAAGGTTAAGAGTAGAACAGTAGACCAGTTATATAATTTATTATCATCTGTGTACCCCTAAGGAAGGCTGAAAGAGACTAAGGGTAAATCTGAAACCTGAGGCCTAAGGATGATGCAAATTATAGCTTCTGCATACCAGAGGACAAGAATGTGAGAAGATTCTTTTTTTGTTCTCATACTGATAATGTTTGATTTATAGGGCTATCTAGTTTATCTGCCTCGAGAAAGAAGAAGCCTCTGGCCTGTGGCATCAAAGCTGACATGCCCAGTATGCTGGATAATGAGGGGAGACCAGACAATTTGAGGCGGTTTGGAACCACTGCCTCAAGGTCATTTTCTTATTCTGCTTTTAAAGACATAAATTCTTGGGAGGATCCTACAAACACGAAAGCATTTATTTGTACATCTTTTGTTTATCTTCTAATAGTCTTGAGAATTTTAATACGTGAATATATCGGAATTTGAGCATATTCCTATCCTGTTACCCTCTGTTGTCTCTCCATCCCTATCTCACAGAATCCCCTTTTCTTTCAATGTTTCATTCTTTTCCTCCTCCATCTTATGTATCAAAATGTTGATGACCTCAATACTGTGCACGTCATGTAGATCAGTTCATGTCAGGAGGACAATGTCCCAAAGCAGTCCTCCTCACCCTGTGGTTCTTAAATTCTTTCCACCCCTCCCATTCTGCAATGTTCCCCAAGTCTTGAAAGGCATGATAGAAATGGTTCATCCAGCTCTGAGCTCTCAGCAGTGTCTGATTTTCAGCACTTTGATGAGTTTTGAGTATCCTCAGGATCTGTGGCCATTTCCACAGAGAAGCTTCTCTGGCTAGCAGGGAGAGAAGCACTCATAATCTTTCTGCCACCTCCTCTGCAATGTTCCATGTGCCCTAGTAGGTGGGAGAGCGATGTCTCATCCAGTACTAAGCACTGGAATATCTCTTCTCTTCATCACCTTGATAAGTCTTTGGTCTTCCTGGTATTATCTACCATCTCAAAAAAAAAAAAGCTTCTCTAAATCAGAAGAACAGCCCTATTCCATGGATATAAACAGAGCCATTCATTCAGAGGATGATTTGGTGAGCAGGATGTATCCATTTAGCCAAAGAGCAGTCATAGTTTCCACCTTTTGGCTGATGACCTTCCAAGACATAGACTTTTGACTCAGCTATCTTAAGAACTACCAAAATTAGATTCTCAATACTCTTTTTAAAAGAGATATTACTCCAATTCTTTTCATTTCTTGCCAGCAAATATGTAAGAAAAGGATGAGAGGCAAACTAGTTGGAAGTTAATTTCTTTTCACTGTCCCATTATTCCATATAAGTGGCATTGTTATGGAGTATTTAAATTTTCATTATGCTTCAAAGAGGCATATTTTGAATATCCCAAAACCTTGCTCTCAGGTAGGACTGTTGTCTTAGCCACACACTGCTGGGATGAATCTCCAAACCAGGCACAGTTTATGGGAGGAAACAACTTATTCAAGTTACAGATACAGGGGAAGTCCCATAAAAGTGAAAGAAGCTGGTCCTCTTTCACAGGTCCGAGCAGAGAGAAAAACCCATCACCTACACCACACACACAACAGCAAACAGGCAGGAGAGCCAAAGAGAATTTCTTCTCCTTTATATAGGCTTAGGGTGGGGTCTTGCAACCCTGTCCCAGACTTAATGGCTTCCTGAGTCCCTGAAATTTCCTTCCTGCACTGCCCACACAGGAAAGGATGTTTATTTCTAGCTTCTTTGAACTTCTTTACATCTTGCCCCCTACTGAGAGGCTGCCTTCCTGTAAACATCCTCAGAGACCCACCCAAGATAATTAAAAAGATCAAGTTGACAACAAAACCTAACCATCACAACTGTATCACTGTACCAAAGAGGATTGCATCCATTTCGGCCACACTGACCCAGACAAGCAGGTTTTTATTAGGGATATGGCTAGAGGTGGAGACCCAAGCAGATCACACAGGTACATTGATTGCACAATGCCACCAAGAACCCATTTTCTTATTGCTTTCTTTCTTTTCTACAAGATTTAGTGTGTCTCCTTATTTTCCTTAGGACCATGACAACCAAGGAACTGTATTTGTGTTACAGGGAGGAAATTTGGGATATGTAAATGAAATGAAAAACCAGGCATTCTGTTGTCTGTTTATTTTTGCATTTCACTTAAAAAAATGATTTCTCTTCTAATCTTCACTCAGTCCACCCATATTAGATGTGAGAATTGGATTCAAGGTCATCTTTAACTATAAAGTATTTTGAAGAGGCATGTGTTGAATTTTGAACTTAACACATTACCATTTTCAACAATAAGATTTCTTTTCTTAAAAATTAAGAGTCACTGTGGCCAGAAAGATGACTCAGTGGGCAGTATTTACTGTGAAAGCAGGAGAACCTGTGTTCACATCCCCAGTACCCACATAAAAACGCTGAGTATGGCTGAACAGACCTATAATCACAGCAATGGAGAGGCAGAGAAAGGAAGATCCTCTGGGGATTTCTGACTACCTGGACAACTTGAGTTGCTATGCTCCAAGGTCTATAAGAGACCATATCTCAAAAAACCAGCAAACAGAAAAATAAAATGGGCTGAAGAGACTGGAGAGATGGCTCAAAAGTTGTGTGTTTTCTGTGTAAGCAGAAGGTCTTAAGTGGACCTGAAACTGCTGGAGTTCAAATCTCTAGAACCCAGATGTCATGGTTTGATCCAGGTGTCCCGCACAAACAAATGAATGTGTTCTGATAGATCGATCCTCAGCTGATGGCAGTTTGGGTTTTACAACCTTGATGAAGCTGTGTTGTTGGGGGAGGGCTTATGGGGATGATAAGCCAGCTTTTTCTTGCCAGTATTTGGCACACCTTCCTGCCACTGTTTCTAGTGCTGTGGCGGAGGTGATGTCCACCCCTCTGCTCATGCCATCATTTTCCCTGCCAGGATGGAGTCTCCCCTTGAGTTCGTAAGCCTAATAAACCCATTCCTCCACAAGCCGCTTTTGGTTGGGTTCTTTCTGGGCAGCAACTAGAAAGCTGACCACAACACCAGATAAACATCTGAGTGTGGTAATGTACCCCTATAACCCTAGAGCTGCAAAGAGAAATAGAGACCAGGGAATCACCCATTCTAATGAAGGCAGTGAGCTCCAGTACCAGGAAGAGACTCTGTGCAGTGTTCCACCCTGGCCACTGCAGGTAAGCATATGGGGTGTTGTGGACTTTGCTAAATGGGGCATGGAGGACATAGGGTTAAGAGATGTTGAGACAGGTTGAAACCCCGGTAGATCCGTCAGGTGCTTCGCCACCTCCACCCTTAATCCTAAAACTCCTAGCTCCCTAAGCAAGCCACAGTGCTAAGCCACAGTGCCTGGACAATAGAGTCTAAGGTGACAGTTCCTTTGCCCCACCATTTGATACAGCCCTAAGGTCACGTCCACTTGGGGCTGATCTATGCAAAGCAGGTATTCGCAGGTTGCTGACCACTGACAATCTCCTCTGCCCAATTCTGTCCCTGCCTCTCCCCTTTTTCTCTATATAACCAGCGGTTGATACAATAAAGAGAGAAACCTTTCCACGTCACTCTCCCGGGTAACTCTGCATGTCATTTTATGGAGAAATGAGCTGAACACTAACACACAGGGAGCCATCCTCCCTAAGGGAGTATCCTCTGTCATACTCCCAGGGCTGTAACATGGAGGCTCCCCTTGCATGGGTCCGAAAACCATGGCTGCACCCAGCACCCCACCCGCTCACCTTCCATAGAAGCAGCCGAAGGAGCCACAGACACCAGAGAAGCAGTCACAGGCACCAAGCAGCCCGTGGAGACAAACCTAGCACCTATAATACCAGTCTGCCTATGGCAAGATGGAAGGTGAGGACAGGAGAATCCCATAGACATTTATGTGCCAGCTAGCCTGGAGTATGCAGCAGCAACCAATGAAAGAACCTGCTTGAAAACAAGGTGGAAGGTGAACACTACCACCTGTTTGTCCTCTGACCTTCATATGTGCACCATGGCACATGCATGCTCTCTCCTTTTCTCTCTCTCTCTCTCTCTCTCTCTCTCTCTCTCTCTCTCTCTCTCTCTCACACACACACACACACACACACACACATGCACCTGTATGTAACAGCAGCTTGACAATGGTGACTTGATCAAATGGGCTTTCATGAATCAAGGAACACAATATTTCACTCCCAAAGCCATCGGAATCAGGCCTCTTTCCTCATTCTGTATAGCCATGTTTGGCAGGTGGTTTTCATCTGTCTGATCAAAAGTTTGTTGTTTCACAGAATGAATAACGGAGCCAGAGAGGTATTTTTAGCTTAGTACATTGCTACTGCCAAACAATGCTGGGATTTTCTTAGTATGGAAGAAAAGACAATCGATATTTATCAGACAGCGAGCAGAGTCTGCTGCAGACCCATGCTGGCATAACA
Source organism: Zapus hudsonius (assembly GCA_004024765.1). Taxonomy (NCBI): domain Eukaryota; kingdom Metazoa; phylum Chordata; class Mammalia; order Rodentia; family Dipodidae; genus Zapus; species Zapus hudsonius. The sequence continues at coordinate 17,809 of PVHP010033828.1, forward strand.
CACTTAGAGTGGATATACAGCTTGTCTTGTGGAAATAGTCTAGTCTACTACAGGCTTTTGAGTTCAAGTGAAGTGTGCCCAGATGAGGTTTTCTGATCCTCTTTACTAGCTATTCTAAGTGTGTGTGTGTGTGTGTGTGTGTGTGTGTAGAGGGTGGTGGATAAAGTTATGGCATCATGATAGCAGCCAACTTATTCTCTTAGTATCTTGATAAAGTTGGATATTACCAGATAAATGCTGTATAATAAAATAATTATAATTGATGGTAATGGTTTGTCAGGATATTATCTGAGACTTAGAGAATGATCTGGCTTGGGCTTTGTTGCAGTCAGCCACATGGTGCTGGGGTGAATCTCCAAACTAGGCATAATTTGGGGGAGGAAAGTATTTATTGAAATAACAGATCCAGGGGAAGTTCCAAAAATGAAGGAAAAGGCTGGCCCCCTTTCACAGATCCAAGCAGAGAGACAGAGGCCCTGAACCTCCAAAAGCAAGCAAGCACATACTCTCACTGTAACTCACAAAACAGCAGGGTTGCCAGACTTGAGCTCTGGCTGATCTCTGCATATGTATCCCTAGAATTTTTCATCCAATTTAGAAATACCTCAGGGCCAGACCCCAGGAGGCCAGGCCAAAATGACACCTCCTCCAGCCAGAAGCCTGGAGACAATTTACAATCTTTTTTTTTTTTTTTGTCCATAATGAGTTACATTATTTAATGGGCAAAAGATGAGTTGTTATCCCCAGTTCCCCAATACCCTTCTTCCCCATCCCCAATCAGCTAGATATCCTCCTCTGTGGGCCATCTGGATCAGTCCTTGGGGCAGGGGATCATGGATAGTCTAGTAGTCAGCCCGGTTCTCCTGGCCCTAGTATGTTGTTACTCAGGGGTGTCTTGCCCCTGGATATTCTCCCCAACCATGGCTCTCACAACAATTTACAATCTTTAATAAACCTTTGATCCTATTGGGGGACATCTATTCAAACTACTACAGGCTTACTCACTCATGGCTCCAAGCTGAAAGGCCCATCCATGCCCACATGCTTGTTACCCTCCTTGCAACAATGAACTAGCCACTGTCTCTGCAAAGATGCAAAGGGCATTTCCACACATCCAGGAATCCCCAGCTTCTCCCATTGCCACATCTGCTAAAGTCTTACTGAATAAAACAAATCCCATAGCTAATCCCCAATGTGCTCTACTTCTTTAGGGAAATACTCAAAAGACATTTGGCAAAGGATACAGCTATAAAGAGGGTCAAAATCTAATGTCAAAACAAATCTACAGGGCAGGAGACATGGCTCAGCAGATAAGGCACTTGCCTCCAGTCCCTAAGGCCCTGGGTTCAGTTCCCCAGTACCCACATAAGCCAGCCCCACAAGGTGGTAGCCCTGGTGTTTCTCTCTCTCTCTCTCTCTCTCTCTCTCTCTCTCTCTCTCTCTCTCTCTCTCTCTCTCTCTCTCTCTCTCTCTCCTTGAAAAATGAATAGATAAAGCAAACTAGAAGATGTAGGGAAAGTATTTATTTAAAAAACAAATCTACAATAAGCTGCACAATGATGAGGTCTAGTCATCTTCCACTTAAAGCGGAATGGACCTATTTCATATATTTTGGAAGAGAAATATATGAAAACTAAAACTT
>PVHP010033829.1:0-19565 GCA_004024765.1 Zapus hudsonius
TCTTGCTCCAATCTCTAGCATCTCTTGTTCCCATCCATTCTCATCCCTCCTCCTAGGGCTCGCTGTGATGACCTGCGGGCAGGTAAGGGCAATACCTATAGCTTGAATCTGAAAAGCCTCGCATAGGCTCATGTGCTTGAACATTTGGTCCCCAGCTGGAGGTGCCATCTTAGTATTGTAGCAAAATGAGTGTGAGCTCACTGCCCCCCCTCCTCTGCATTCACTGTTAACATCCTACTGATGTTTGTCCGCCAGATGACTAATCCCATTACATCCTACTGATGTTTGTCCGCCAGGTGGCCAATCTCACTGCATGAAGTGGAAAACTGTCCAGGCTCTGAAGTTCTGTGAGATAAGGAAGAGACAGGCCGGAGAATACCTGGGGAGAAGATCTGAAACCTATTGTAAATATGTAAACTGCTAGGTGATGGTAACTGGCATGTGTAATGTCACATACCTACTCTGTACTGATTATAAAAGCCCTTGTCAACTGGGGTGCGGGGCCCAAGACCTTTTTCCTGAGCTTGGAGCCCCCAGGTCCGGGTTTAGAATAAAACTTCACTCTCCTCTTGCCAAAAAGGCTCTGTCTTTTGGCACTGGGTATTTCTGCAACTTGGAATCTAGCTGGAGGTGTGTGTGCTAGAGGGCTGGTCTTGAGTGTTATACCCACCCCTTGTTCCTGCTTCTCCCTTGTTTCAGATCTCTAGTGATGTGAATAGTTTCTGCTATACTCTCTTACTGCCCTGAACTGAACTGTTCAGCCATGCCTTCCTTACCAGGACGGACTGAACCCTGTGGGAATGTGAGCCACATTGAGTCTTTCCTCTCTTACATTGTTTCTGTCAGGTAGAATGGAAAAATAACAAATACAGAGAAGGAGCTTGAGACCCAGAGAGGCCAAGGAAGACTGTGAGCTGGCAGTTGCTCCTGCACTTGGCTGTCATGTGACCCAGACCCAGTACTCAGCTATTTCCTTCCCATCTCTCCCCATCCAGTGTCCCTCTGACTGTGGGGCGACGAGGCTAGAGAAAATGCTCTGGTTTGACCACACTGGTGTATGCTCAGTGCTCAGGAGCTAGCTGTGACTATGACTCCAGCCTTGTCTCCAGGAGTGAGTCTGGCTTGTGAGAGACAGCAGGCTGGGAAGATCTTTGTGCTCAGGAAGTGCTAGGAGAGAACTGTATGGTGAATGCATTTCTGCAGAGGGCCAGTGACAGAGGTGAGGGGGCCAGCATCCTCAGCAGCAAGAGAGAAGGCCCATGTAATCCAGGTCCCAGGCAGCTTCTAGAAAGATACTATGGGGCTTTGGGACTCACCAATTAAGAAATCAAAGAAATCAATTTTCCTAGTGGAAGGTGGAATGTGATAAATTTGGGAAGTAATAAATATCAGAGTTTTGCAAACGGTTTCCCAGCAGCTCTCAGATGACTGGTTTCATGTACCCAGGATGGTATGCCTTAGGGGTGCAGCCTGGACCAGGGGCTGCTGTGACTGGTAAAGGTGAAGACATGTCAGGGACATGGAGTTACCCCATAAGAGGCTGGTGATGAGGCCCTTCCAAGCAGATGCTTTGGAAGCCCATGAATAGACCGTGCAGAGGCATGGGGGCAGAGCCAATCTGTGCTTATACAGTGTGCCTTTCTAGCTGTTTCCAAATTTACTTTTGCCAACTTAGACTCTGCATGAGTTAACCCTATCATTGCCCCATCAGCCCTGAGGTGCTTGTCTGACCATTTTCTCCGACCGCTGGTTTCCTCAGAGGGAGCTTTGAAGGCTGGGCCCTGAACTGATGGAGCATCTGTCAATCAGATGACCCTTCCAAATCACAAATTGGCCTGAAGAACAAAAAGGTTTAAAGTCTGTGTGGGCTCTCTTTGTCTCATTCCTGTGGCTGGTGGTGGCCTTGGCAGACTGCACAGAGACATACAAACTCCTTCGCTGCAAATGCCCAAAGCATGAGGCGATCAGAGTTGGGGGTACAGAACCCCTAGCTGTGTTCAGGCACCCAGTGTGGCCTTCTTTCCCTACACCTGCACTGACAGAACAACTTCCTGGCTGTCCTTTGGGCAGCAGTTAGGTGATGCCAAGTTGAATCTCTAATTTGTCTTTTCTCTTCAGTAGCACCCTTTCTTGAATTGGACTCCAGGGCTCCCCAGCCCCAAACAGATTGTTCATGTGAATTCCCCCACATGGACACAGGCTCTGACAGATGAGAACTTCATGGCGCTTTAGTGTTAAGGCAAGATGTACAGGGCCAAGGCACCAGCCTGTCTCCTTCTCACTTTCTGGATCTCTGATGTGATAGCTAAGTTCACAGGCTTGCACCCCTAGATACAGGCTGCTGGACTCCACAGGACCTCCTTCCACTCTCTATATGGCTGCCAGCCCTGATGACACACACTGACCCTGGTCCAGGGGATTATTCTTGTTGGGGTCATGAAGGATTAGAGGCCCTGTATTCCACAGGTACTCATCACTGCAGTCTTGGGCATATGACAGTGGTGAGATAGACAAGTGTTTCCTTGGGGGGAAAAAAAGGAATGAAAGAGCATAAAACCAAGGAGCCTGGCCCCAAATCATTGTGTCCCATCTATATCAAAGGGGTAACAGGGTGACTGACAGGGAAATGTCACCTTCTCTGACAGGACTGTTACCCTGTCTGGGGGAAGAGGCTGACCTGCTTGTCCACCTCCCCCCACTGCCAGGTAACAGAGTCACCTTTCCTCTGCTCCAGAGCACTACAGCTGAGTTCATGCCCTCACCCAGGTACTAACCTCATCACTTGTCCTGGCTTTGTCTTTTGCTAGGGTGACAGAGTGTGGGAATATGTCCTTCCAGGGTGGAACTTGGAAAAGAAAGCTGTCAGCAGGCAGCCCAGGAAGCAGAAGTAGGGCCCTGTAGAAGTAGGGTCACGTGGGAGTGCTTAGGAGAGAGAGGACCCTGTCCTCTCCTTCCACTTTTACTTGAGACAGGATTTCCTTTTGCAACTTCACTGCACCAGTCTAGCTGGCCTGAGAGTCCAGTCTCTCCTGGCTTCACCACCCATTGCTCTAGGTACACTGGGATCACAGATGCATGCGTCACTTTGTGTCACACTTTAAATGGGTGCTGAGGAGCTAAACTGAAGCAGGCAGGCTTGCAAGTGAGCACCTTTAACTGCTTGACTATCTTCCCAGCCCTACATGCCTTTTCACTTGTAAGAGAGCAAAGAGTAGGGGCCTCAGGCCAGGAGTGGAGGGTGAAGTGCCCCCTGAGACTGGAGGCTGTTGTGAGCTGATCAGACAAAGGGAGTGGAAAGGCCATATCCTGGAACACATATGTGGAATGCCAGAGTGGGAAGGAGCCAGCTCCCCACTCCTTTGAGGGACAGCTTTCATCAGCCCTGAGGGGCTTGCCTGGGTTTTTCTACTTGTGTGGCAGGGAGATTTGCAGGGCTTTAAGCAAAAGAGTCAACCAATCAGCTTTATTTATAGACCTTATATTTTCCAGTAGTCTGCATAGATGTGATGGGAGCATGAGTCGATATGAGTGACTGATTATGGGGTCATTGCAATAACCCAAGCAAGAAATCACACTGGCCTACACGGAGCTAGGGATGGAGTCAGAGACATTTGCAGGCTGTCATGACAGTGCTCAGGGCTGGGTTAGATGAGGGCTGAGAGAAGAGGGGCAGTGGCTGCAGATAGTGTGGCATTCTGTCCCCAGAATGAGAATGCTCCTAGAGGAGCAGCAGGTCAGGGGCGGCGGACGAAGGACCAGGCGACAGTGCAGAGGCAGACAGATGGAGGTGCACTGGAGCCAGACATGTGCATCTGGAGTAGAGGACATTCATCTTAAGGATGGTAGCTGGGGCTGTGCCATGATGAGATCATGAAAGGGGAACATATGGGTGGAGGTGATCAGAGAGCAATGCTGTGACCATGGCTGGATCTGCGGCTGTGGGGAGACAGCCAGGACCCTTCCTGCCACAGCACCATATCTCATGATGCAGTGCAGTCTAGAGCTCCAGCCCACATTTGCTAATGGTCTCCATCTGGGCAGACATAGGGCCATCTCCACCCCAGATGCAGAGTGAGGGCACTCCTATCCATAGGAGCTTTGTGTGCAGGGGCCAGAGACTGGTGTGGGGATTCACAGGGCGATAGTCTCAGCCTCAGGGAATTGTGTCAATGTCACAGCACAGCATCTGACACATGGCTGCTGAGGTTTTAAGGGCTCATAAATAACACCCCATTATTCTCCTGCTCTGCTCACTTCACAGATCACTGGAGCAAGGGCCACAGCTTTGTTGTGGCCCACAGAAGCTCTGAGACCCTACAGTGGCTCATCTTCCTCCCACCTCTGGACACACTGACCACGGTCCACTTGGGAATGTTTGGACTGGCAGGTCAAACTTACCCAAAGTACAGAGGGAAAGCCCAAAGGAGTAAGTCTCAGGGGTAAGGGCCTACCAAAGGACTGTGGACAGCGTTGTCACCCACCATTGCTGGGGAAAGGGGACAGGAAGCAGGGAGAGTCACCCCCATGGACATGCCCCACACACAACATAATGGAACTTGGGGAGAAAGGTTCAACCCAGCCATATCCCAACCTCAACGACAGGTGAGTGTAAGTATTCACTCTGACTTATAACTACAAAGGACGACAGAGTTAAACAGCACAGGGCTTCTAATTCCACTCTGGTCTTCCCACTGGATCTGTAGCTGGTGGCTGTTTGGCGACAGCCTGTGCCTCAGGGTCCCCTCTTCTCCAATCCCATGCCTCCCCCCTCTCCCCAGTCTAATCATGAAGAACAAAGCTAGGTGTCTCTGGACAGTTCCTCTCCTTCCCTTTCCTTTTCCCTTTCTCCCTTTCTCTCTCTCTCTCTCTCTCTCTCTCTCTCTCTCTCTCTCTCTCTCTCTCTCTCTCTCTCTCTCTCTCTCTCTCTCTCTCTTTCTCTCTCTCCCTCTCTCTCTCTCTCTCTGTCTTTTGTCTGTCAGTCTTGTCTTTCTGTCTGTCTGTCTTCTTTCTTTCTTTCTCTCTCTCTCTTTCTTTCTTCTTTCTGCATAACTGTGTGTGTACGGCTCAGGTGGGAGGCACAAGTGTGTGTGTGTGTGTATGTGTGTGTGTGTGTGTGTGTGTGTGTGTGTGTGTATGTGTGTGTACTGCAAATGGAGGCCAGAGGTTGATGTCAGGTGTCTTCCTCAATCACTTTCCATTGTATTTCATAAGTATTTATTTTTGTATGTATATGTGTGATGTTGTGTATGTTTTTATATGTGTGTGCTCACTTGTGTGTGTGAGGGCATGTAAGAGTAAAAGCCAGAGGCCTATGTCTGTGGCATCCTCTATCTCTATCTTGCTTTTTTTCACCAAACCCAGAGCTCACTAATGAGCTAGGCAAGCTAGCCAGCAAGCCCTGGGATTGTCCTATTTCTGCCTCCCAGTCCTGGGATTGGCCAGCTTTTACTTCAGTTGCCAGGAATCCAAACTCAGGTCCTCATGCTCAACTGCAAACACTTAACCAATAGCCATCTCCGAAGCTCTCTGGACAGCTTCTGTTGGCCTTGTGGCAACTTCCAGGAGGGAGGGAGCAGTGTAATGGCCTGTGTCCCTCCTGGAAAAGGTAGAGGCGTGGAGAGAGTCTACCAGGGTCCAGGAAGCACCAGTCCACCTCACATTGATCTGCTTCCAGTTTGTCATCTCCCTGCCTCTTAACCAGGGTCCATGCGGATTTCTGAAGGACACGGGGTGTCCTGAGCTTCAAGACATCCTTTGACCTTCACACATCAATGACTAACAGAGAAACTACAGCAGCTGAAAGCACACTTTATGTGGGAGTTTTTGTCTGTTGTTTGTTTTTGAGACAGGGTCTCACTATGTACCCCAGGCTGACCTTGAACTCCCAGTCCTCTTGCCTCTGCCCCTGGAGTGCTGGGATTACAGCCATATGTTACCATTCCTGGATGAAAATATAGCCTATTTTTGAAACCTTGTGTAGAGAAACTCCCTCAAAAGCTGCTTGTTTTGAGTGCAATTCCACCATTTCCGGGGCTCACATAGGAATGGACATAAGATGGGATTCCCCAATGGGCTCCTTGAAGTTGATTTTTCCATTTACTTCACTTCCTTGAGGCTTTAAATCCAGCCCTTTGGGGTGCCCGTTGTCTCCCTGTTGATAAGACAGATGCTTCTTCCTCTCTTGACCCCATCCTCATCATTCTGCCTCCTCTCTCTCTCTCTCTCTCTCTCTCTCTCTCTCTCTCTCTCTCTCTCTCTTTCTTTCTCTCTCTCTCCCCCCATTGGCCTCATGCTGGGGATCAGTCCTTTGGGTTCTCAGTGCCCGGCAATGAGGTGCCAGGTCTAGACTCTGGGATAAGCAGATAGGACAAGGGGCTTTTTTTTTTCCAGAAAGATGAGGTGGTTATATCCTTTACTCACAATTAACCCTTCAGATGCCTCTTGGGTTTAATTAAGCTAAAAGAATGTCTTTCTCTGTCATTCCAGCCTTGTGTGTCTGTGACTGAATGAAAGAAGAAAAAGAAAGAGAAAAACAAAAAACCAAAAACAAAACAAAGAATCTCTTTGCCACATACTATAAAACAGAGTTGATTAATGAAGGAGAGCAAAAACTCCTGCATGAATTTTAAAGATAAATAAGCAAGACTTCAAAGAATGTTATGGATTGTAGTCCCTTTTGGTCTATGTCCCAAATGCCCAACCTACTTACTCACTTGTTGGGAATAAATTGGCCTGTCATAAACGTGTTCACTTTACCCATTTAATTTTTCCTTGTTTCTGTGGTAATTTTCAAATTTTTTTGTTTATCAAAGGCATACATGTACATAGTTTAGAATGGAAGTGGTTCAGCGAGGCGCATAATGAAAAACAGCATTCTCCTTCCACGGAAAACCCACTCCCCAGAGGCAATGTGATGAATTCTTGCTGTTTCTTCTGGTACTTCCCTCCTTACTTGAAAATAACATGCTTAGATCGTCATTTCTTGATTTTCCTGTTTAAATGTTATTGAATGAATTCCTACCTTGGAAGATGAGTCAGCCCTCTAAGCCTCCCTCCGCAGCGCATATGTGCCTTCTCGTTTCCACGACTCAACCTCGTCATGGTCGTTAGAGTGTAATTTTTGGCCAAATCAATATTCGGTATTTACATAGCTATGACTATGTTCATATTATTCACAGCTAAATCATGGAGCCCACATTTCCTATTTTGTACAACTTTTTGTTTTCCTTGGAGTAAACACTTGCCAAGTTTCCCCTTTGTTTAGTGTTCTATTACTATTCATCTAGGCTTTGGACTAGAAGGGGGTTCTTTTTTGACGCCCATACACTTGGACCTGTTGAGGGCTGGGCTTCCTCTCCCAGTGACAACTCTCCCAGGCCTGTCTGCTGTCATAGACTGGCTATCTTCTGCCCAGATGCCTGGCTGGTGTCTTGGTGTCCTGGGAGGCCACTTGGACTGCTCAGTGTTGTGTCCCTATTTGAAGGCTCACTGGTCATCTCTTGATTTTCTCCTAGCTTTGGTGAAGAGACCTTCTACAGCTTCCTGAGAAATGTGTGGTGCTAGGAAACAGTTTGGAGAGCATGCGCAGATGTAAGAGTCCATGCCCATTTTTCATCAGCAGCTTGGCTAAAGGTTCCTGACCTCAAACTCTTGGGTGGTGGCCACTGCCTTCAGGTTCACAGAGCTGCTGTCTAGGGGCTGGACACCATTTGATTCCTCTTACTCCATAGAAAGAGATCTCTGGTATCTTTCAGTTTCCTTTCTATCCTCGGATTTCTCTAGTGTGGCTCTCATTTCTTGGGGGGTTCTTGGTGGGTTTCCTCTTCATCTTTTGCAATGCTGGAGATCAAGCACAGGGTCTTGTGCATGCTAGACAAGCATTGTACCATTGAGCTCCATTTCATCCTTTGTCTGATTTTGAGAAAGGACATTGCTGTATACCTGGGTTGCCTTGACTTTATAATCCTGTCTCAGTCTCCCAAGTGCAGGGACTACAGACATGTGGTACCATGCCCTTCCCCCCATTCAGTGGACTTTCCAAATGATAGGCTTGTGATTATTACAATCAGGTCTTTATTATTTTCTTTAATTACTAACTCCCTTCTATGTATTCCCTCTGTTTCCTTCCCTAAAATTTTGCTTTTTATTTCTGTACCTCTGGGGCTGATCCTCTGATTTTTGTCGCTCTCCTCATCCATGCCCCATTTCTTTGTGTTCTCTCCTTTGGAAGATTTCCTCAGTCTTTCTGTTGAATTTTCTTTAGTGCTATTGTTTTGGATGCTTGCCATTTTAATTTCCAAAAGTTCATTTCTCAGGAAGCTGAAATTCAAGGATCCTTTTAAAATTTATTTTATTACTATTTTAAAAGCAACCAGTTCTTATTTTATAGATGTTATATCTTCTTATTTCCTGGAGATATTACTTGCAATTTATTTTCTTACATTTTTTTCTTGCTCTTTGAGTTTTCTCTGCTTCCTCTGAATTCTTTTTTCACTTTTTGATAGTTTCTGTCTTTGACTTCATGTGAAGGCAGCACACTTCCACCCTCCATGTGCTAGGGTAGCACTGGGCTGGGCCATTTTCCTGGAGGATGCTCCCATTGCTCCTGTTTATATGAATCCTCTCTGGCTCTCAGCATCTGGAGACAAGGGAAATTCAGTTACCTGCTTAAGGACTGTCAGCATTGCCCTGCTTCTCAGGAGAAGAAAGGTGCAGGGATTTGGGCTTCAGCATTCCATGTGTTGACTTTCACATCACCCCTGTTGCCAGCCTGGAGTCCTGGCTTGCATCTGTGACCCGTGTTTGTGAGTCCAGAGGTGTAGCTTCCTCTCCCTGGCAAGTAGAGCTCTGTTATCCATCAGGATTATGGAGAGGTCCTTCTCTAGTGTGCAGACTGAAGGGTATCTGGGAAACCTCTCTTCATGCTAACATCTAGTCAGTCCTGTGATTTCAGCACCCTCACCACCATCTTATGAAACAGCTGTTTCTTCTACTCCCTGCCCTGCCTTGCTCTAGGATGTGGAGCTTTTCTTCTAGGCTTCCCCTCTGCTGGCCCGACTTTAGCCTTCTCAGATCTGCTATCACACCAGCTCTTCTAACCCAAGACTTTGCTACTGATCTTTCCTGTCCATTCTCTGAGCCCATCAGAGGTTTTTTTTTTTTTTTCAACTTTCTCTGTCCTCACTGTCAGCAGGAAGGAAGACAGAGAACATGCCTGGGAATGTAGATGCTGGGAGCCCATAGCCCACCTGAAAGTCCTCAATCCCTGCCCATGTCCATCATGCCCAGATGTTACAAAAAGAAGCAGATTCTGTAACCATGAGTGAGAGTAGCATGAATTAAAGAGACTTTTTAAAGGGCATACCCTCTCTTGGTCATTGATTTTGATCACTTGATTGTGACTGTGTGGTTGTGATTATCTTGGTGTAGGCATTCCCCCATGTTTGGTGTGCACAGGATTTGTTGAGCTTCTGTGGGTGTTATGGATCACACCATGTTCCCTGACACAATATGCTGAAGTCCTCATCTCCTGAGGATGAGTATAAACTTTTTGGAACTTTGCAGGTGTAATTATGAGATTAGGTCATTAAAGCAAACTCCAGTTCAATATATCTGAATCCCTAATAAGAAGGAAAGAGTGAGTTCCAAGAAAATGAGACATGCAGAGAAGAATGACAGGAGACAGAATGACACACTTCCAGCCAAGGGATGCCTGGCTGAGGGACTGCTGGTCTACCTGCTCTGGTTTCCTATCTGTAGGAAATCGCAGCCTTTCTCTGCCTCATGTTTAAGCATCTTGAAAGTCATTGATTCAGATGTCTGACTGATGACTTTTTCTTAGATAATAGTATCTGGAGACTGAGAAAATGGATTGCTGTGGAAGTACAAGGGCTGGTGCTTGAACCTTCAGCACCCATGCGTGGTGGCGGGCCTGTCACCCCAGCATGTGGGAGGCAGATAGAGAGGGGAGGTTCAGGGCACACTGGCTAGCTAAACTAGCTGAATCTGTGAGCTCTAGTTCAAGTAAGAGACAAGTGTCATTCTAGAAGACACCCAAAGTCAGTGGCCTCCACTGTATACACATAGAGAAGTAGACCTATAGTGGAGCCATATCTCTAGCCCTCCCCTTTTTTTAAAAAAAATATTTGACCACCCCCATACATATATCCTGATCCCCTTTATGTTACCAACTTGCCTCTCAGACAGGAGAAAAGTACCTGCTTTGCGAGTGAAGAGGATCTTTTCACACAGGTGAGTTCAGTGAGGACCCAATGGAGACTTTGTTTTTTACCATTACCTTTTCATATCTGCTTTTAGTGTTTTCTTTCCTGCTCTAGGATAAAACTTGGGGGAGTTCACAGTGAGTTTTCTGATTGTATCAATCTAACAATAGGCAGTCTGGCTTTCCGCCATCTTTCCGCATGCCACCATGGTGTGCATGAACGTCCTGGCAGATGCTCTCAAAAGCATCAACAATGCCGAGAAGAGAGGCAAGCGCCAGGTGCTCATCAGGCCGTGCTCCAAGGTCATCGTCCGCTTCCTCACCATGATGATGAAGCACGGTTACATTGGCGAATTTGAAATCAATGATGATCACAGAGCTGGGAAAATTGTTGTAAACCTCGCAGGCAGGTTAAACAAGTGTGGTGTGTTCAGCCCCAGATTTGATGTATAGCTCAAAGACTTAGAAAAATGGCAGAATAATCTGATCCCATCCTGTCAGTTTGGTTTCATTGTCCTGACAACCTCAGCTGGCATCATGGATCACGAGGAAGCAAGACGAAAACACACAGGAGGGAAAATCCTGGGATTCTTTTTCTAGGGATATTAAGCATATATATGAATAAAATGCCTCAGAGGGGAAAAATAGGCAGTCTGTCAGGGACCAATGTGCACATAAATCTTTGGGCTCTAATCCAGGTGAAAGCACCCCCATCCTGCTGTGTCATGTCTGTCCTGTGACTGTTCTTCTAGGAGCAAGGCTCTAACCACTAGATCTGGGCCTTTCTGGGCTGCTGCAGCACCATTTCTGATGCTCTCTGATGCATTAGGAATTTATGGGCTCCAACTCTATGTCATTTTGACAGAGGGAGGCCCCTCAGGGTGGGGAGCCCTTGTACAATGATGGGTCCCCATTCTATCACTTTCAGTCTCCCAGGGAGCATGCCACTCTCCTGAGATTCATCTTGAAGTTCTGCTTACACTGGGACTCCCATTGGGCTGGGCTGAGGGTCAGCTCTCCTTCCCTCCTGTGTGCCTGTGTGCATGCTTGCATATGTGCCCATGTGTCTCAAGGGATGCTCAGTTGACAGTCTGCTTTCCTGAGGACCCTATCTTTCTCTGCCTCTCCTTGAAGTGGGATGTGAAGGATGGGTCAGTCCTATCAGCAGAGCCTATAGAAGGGCCCAGCACCTGGACCTACTCTTCTGTTCTCTGGGGTCTCCAGCCAAGTAAGAGTGAGAGACCAATTTTGGCATCAACACAGTCTTGTTTCATGTCTGCACTAGGCGTCACCTGTTTTTCTATTGCATAGCTTTACTTCCTTTCTTGTTAAGGTTATTCTAGGCTTTGAATCTTGTCTGTTAGAAAACTTCCCATGTTATTTGTTTTGTAAACTTTGTTCTGTGTTTTGATCTGAGGAAGTGATTAATTTTCATGAGATTGGTCCATCAGCTGTTTCCTTTATGGCTTCTGGTTATTGAATCTTCCTTCCATGGGTAGGGAATCCCCACCCTAAAGTTATAAAAGTAATGCCTTTTATTCCCCAAAGCTTTTATGTTTTTGTTTCTTTTTTCATTTAGATCTTTTAACTATTTATTTTTATTACAAAAGTCCTAATATAACAAAAAAGTCAACAAAAAATTTGTAACTGGATGAGTAAACAGTGTCTCCCTAGGTGGACAGCACCAGGACTTTTCTTTACACTCATCCAAATATCTTTCCAGATATATGGAATTGACTTGGTTTTGTGTTATCATATAGTAGGATGATATTTAAATGTCTCTGGAAGTATTTTTACTTTATTATTGGATTTAATGTGGATGTCATTAAAATGTTTTTCACTTAAAATTGAGGTAAAATGGAGTTGTCCAAAGTAACACCTAAATTCCTGCAACAGTTCTTGCAAAATTGTGACATGATATCACAACTAGAATAATGACATTGATCTAAGCTACTTTCAACTGTACTCATGTGTGCTTGTTTACCACATGTGTAAGGTCACTATCTTCCTCTTGGATCCTTCACTCATCCAGATATTGTCCACCCTTCTTCCACCCCTCGAGTCCTGAAACCACTATTCTCTATTTCTATAATCTTGTCATTTTGAAGTGTTACAGAAGTGAAACATACAGTTTGCAATCTTCTGGGATTAACTTTTTTTCATTCAATATATTTCTCTGGTGATTCATCTGGGTTACTGTGTGTCAAAAGTTCATCTCTTCTTATTGCAGAGTATTATTTCATGGCATGGGTGTACCACAGCTTAACATTCAGTTAAGGGACATCTGCACTCTATTTTGTTATAGATACTTATGAACAAAGCTGCTATGAACATTTGTGTACAAGTTCTTGTACAAACACAAGTTTCATTTCTCTGGAAAAATACCCAAAAGTAAAATTTCTGAGCCATATATCAATTGAATACTTGATTTCATAATGCATAGGTGAGTCATCTATAAAATGTACAGCTAATTTTGAAAGCACTTTTGGAGATCTGCTACGGTGGCTAGAATGTAAAATGCCCCCATAGCCTCATGTGTTTGTGATTAAGCTTTATAGTTAATTGACAGCTGGTGGTGCTGTTTGGGAAGTTTGTGGCACTTTGGGAGGTGGAGCCTTGCTAGAGATGATAAGTCTCTGGGAAGGCCTGGGAGGTGGGTATAGTCTAGTCCCCCTTGCCACACTCAGCCTATTCTCTCTATTTCCTCCCTGTGCTCTGATGCCTGTTTTTTTTTTTTTAAGGAACAGGTTTGCTGGTCTGCTGGTCTTACGCTGCAAGGAGTGGAGAGCCAAGAGCGCTCATGCTGTTGGCCCTAAGGCGCTCGGGCTGGGCCAGGTGTGCTGCTGGCCAGCTAGCACTGGGGCGCAGGCACGTTCCATGGCAGAGGGTATGAGGAAGAAAATCGACGGGCTCCTATTGAAAGGAGGAGCTATGTTAACCTCTGAGAGAGGCTGTTTAAATGAAAATATTTGCCTCGTGTGGAGGCTGGGGGCCACATCGGGCCGGTGAACCTCTGAAGTAGAGGCTGTTTGAGAAAGAGAAAAAGATTTGTCTCATGTGGAGGCTGGGGGCCACATGGCCGATTTGAATCTCTAAAGTAGAGGTTGCTTGAGAAAGAAAGTCGACAAACTCCTGTAGAAGAGGAGTTAGTTTAGTCTCTGAAGCAGAGGGAGAAAGAATTGATTTGCCTCACATGGAGGCTGGAGGCCTCATCGGGCTGGTTTGAAAGAAACAAAGGAAAAGATTTGCCTCACGGAGGCTGGACCCTGGAGATGTCCAGGGCTGTACAGTAAAAAAGAGTTATCCCCCTCAGGACGTGGGGGCCAGACCCCAGATTTTTCCTGGGGCCGATGTAATGATAGAAAGAAATGAAAGAGAAGAGAAGGCTTGGGTCAGTGTGACTCACGTGTCCTTTTGTTTGCTGGGCATTGATCGCCTGTGGTTCTGGAGGTCAGTAGACTTGCGTTCTGGAGGTCCAGAACTGTGGAAAGAAACTGTGTTGTTTAAGCTTGTCAGTCTGCGGCATATTTGCTATGGCGGACTGAACTGACAAGATTAGATACTTCTGGGTTCACAAACAGAGATCAAGTCATTCTTGATTTTACTAGCTACATGTGTTATTGTGTAGATACAATAGAATGTTCCACCATTCAGGTAGCCTTAGGGATTCCATTTTTATTTTTATATTTACCATTGCCAGTGATGCTGTGACAGATGTCCTTGGACAGAGATTCCTGTGTGTTGGTGACATGGCCTACAATCCTAATTGGTCACTGTAATAGATACTATACATTACCTTTAAAAAGTTATAGTAATTCACACTACCACTAGTAATGTACCAGATTAGCCTTTCCCTCACCTCCTTGCTAGCATTGTAATGCTCAGTCTACTTAGGTTTATTCTAACATCTTATTAGTTGTTTGAGAAAAAGCTGTCTTACAATGTATGAACCTCTGGGCCTCCTGCCTTCACCTTCTAAGTGCTGGGATTACAGGGGTGTCCCATCAACATCCGGTTTAAGTGGTTCTGGGGATTAAACCAGAGCTCTGTGCATGCTAGGCAAGCACTCCATCAATGGAGCTAAATCCCCAGCCTCTTGGTGTCTTATTACTTTATATTTAAATCCAATTAGAATTTATTACTTTGAATATAATGTAGAAAAGGTGTCTAACTTCATTTTCCCTCCAAGTTGTTCTGGTTAGTTATTACTACATGGAAGTTACCTCTAAACTTAGTTTGCCTGGAAACCAATAATTTATTATTGTTGTCACATCTTGTGATATGGAATAGGGGCTGGGACAGAGCATGGGAACAGTGACTTGGTTTTGGTCCACAATGTCTGGATTCTCAGTGGGAATAACCTAGACAGCTAGAAGGTGAAGAGATCAGGAGGCATGGCTCTCTCTTGCATAGCCTTTCCATAGGATGAGTGTGATTCCCACAGTGTGGTTGACTCAGAGAAGGAGACTTTTCACATGGCAGCTCAGGGCCACTGAGAGGAGGAAAGACATGCTGTTCATTTACAGGCTGGACTGGAATGGCTGTAAGGACATGTTTACTGCACCTTGTGGGCTCCAAGCCATCTGAGTCAGGTGTGACTTTGGCACTCGAGAGACTTTGGAAGTAGGATCACACGTTGGAGGCCAGTTGGGCTCCATGGAAAGACAGTTTCAACTCCACCTCCCTCCCTCTGCCCAAGAAAACCCCAGTGACAAAAAAAAAAAAAAAAACCACAAAATAAAACACTCTCCTCTCGTTTCCACACTGGCTTCTTCATTTGTCTCCACAGGGACTCTTACTCCTACTGTCCTCAACACATGCCACTGTTCACAAACCTGGCTAGAGCCTCAAAGTGTCCCACCCTGCTTGTTTCCTTTTCTTCAGCTTCCCCTTTCCATTAACCACATCTGTCCTTTTAAGACTCCAGAGATGAGAGTCCATGAGGGAGGCCTTGATCTCAGACAGTTCATCCCCAGCAGCCCAAGCCTGGTTCTTGTGAGAACGGTACATCTAGAGAGGAGAGGCCGAGTGAGGGTTATGAGCCATTGCCTCTTTTCCTCAAAGAATAAGTAGAGCACTGCTTTGTTTTGATTTTCCATGTCACAGAAAAGGAAGGGATATTCTGCTTCTTCTGACAGCTCTTTTTGACCATCCATAAGCTTGGGAAAAATCAGTGGGAAAATGCATGTGTGACCTTTACATTGGAGTTTTAGAGATGTCATGTAGTTTTATAAATCCATACAGTTGCCCATGCTCTCAGCAGACATGAATGGGTTTCTGATGATACATATATAGGCAAAATGCTTGTGGTGTGCGACATTTTTCTTCCAGGCATAACATGATGCCCTCTTAGAATACAGAGTGCTCTAGCCTGGTAGCCATGGCCACTTTGGAGCAGAACAATACAGTGATAACCAGGTCTATTGCTGTGGTAATTGTACAAGTCAGTTCCATGTCACTGGGATGGATATCTAAACCAGGCCCAGTTTAGAGGAGGAAGGGTTTTATTTAAGGCTTATAGATCTAGGGGGAAGTTCCATCAATGGTGGAAGAAGATGTTTGCATATATCCAAGTAGAGAAAAAGCAAACAAATAGCCAGTAAACACCAAAAACAGCAAGCACAAAGGACCCCACCATAGCTCAGACTGCTTTGCACACCTTTGGTTTGGAATTCAGATCTGCCCTCCAAATAAATATCCCTCAATAGATTCAGAAGTTTATTCAAGGCTTTTCTGCAGCAGCCTGGCTGGAGGAGGTGTCCCTGTAGCTGGATCCTAGGGGAGGATCTAGGATTTCAGCTATATGTGTGTAGACAGCAGTCTGCATGCTGCCTGGAGCTCCTGCAGTTTGCCTGCTACAGTGGGCTTGGTTTTGGAGACATGGAAAATGTTGGCTTTTCTCTCTCATCATGTACCTGAAAGCTTCAAATAAATCTCTTCTTCCTCCTGTCAACTGTGACTGGTTTGGAGGTTCATCCCAGCAGTGTGGGCTATATATGACCCTCACTGTATATTCTAACCATCCCCTAGCTAAAAATGATCTCAAGAGACTCTGGACTCTGGAGACTACAGGAAGTTGAAGGTTCCATGAGGTCACCATCTAGGATAGGGTGGGACATTGTGGTGATCCACACTCCTGTAAGTAATTCCTCACTTCTACTCTGAAATCAGCTCACTGTTTCACCAAAATTGGATTTTTAATTGAATTGTGCTTTGGTCTTTCATCTGAGTCCTATCTGGGGTCAAAGAACCCTAAGGAAAAAGTTTCACACAACACTGGAAAAAGATTTATTACTTGTAGGTAAAGATAGCATTGTAGTTATGTGCAAACAAATGCTCTCTTCAACAAAGGAACAGTAGAGATTTTATTCATGGAGAGGGCTAGACATATTCATTTAAGAACTGAGGGCAGGCACATTACTGAGCATGCTCAACTTAAGGTCCTAGAAAAAAAGATGGTTGACAGCAGTACCTCTGGCTGCACATAGCTGTTTCCAAAAATAGTTTTAGCTACCACCAAAGGGAAGGGCATGTTGAGGATATGTTAGTAGAGGAGTTTTCTTCTTAAGACCCCTGCCTCACTGAGCTACTAATAGTAGTGTAAACACAAGATGACCTCAAACAAATGAAAGGGAGGGGAACGAGGGACGTCACACCTGCTAAGATGGAATGTGAATTTTCATTTTCGTTGCCTCTGTAACTACAAGGCAATAAGTCAGTTCACAATAGGCTAGTGCTTTTTTTTTTCTAAGGGGACCATCAGGGTGGGTGCTGCTTACCCAGTAATAGAAGGAAAGATATCAGTATCCTTCTGTTGTCTGATGAAGCAGGGTGTGGGGATGAAGATGTCCTGGGCTGCTGTGTACCCTGGGTACTGAGCAAGGACAGAGACCTCCCTGCTTTCAACCTGTCTTTCTATGCTGGGTAGTGACTACATTAACCAAGGAAGCTTGGTAGCTGACATTTGGGAACTTGAATTTCTCATATTCATATTTTATAAAGTGTTGAAAATAATACTTATTGTACAGTGGAGATGCAGGTTGAAGGAGATGGCACTATCAACCTTTTCAGACATGGTATAGTACCTGAGTATCCAGAAATACTGATGTAGTACAGTTAAAAGAGCACAGGCTGTGTGAAGAGTCAGGAAGCAGGGTGCCAGCAGGGCCCCTGAGTATTGTACTTGCATCAGCTGTGACAGCCAGCTCTGTGTATGCCTATAGGGTATGCCTATGGAGGACTGATCAATGTAGGGTGGAGGGAGAAGCTTTGTAGGTAAAGGGAGGTGCATGCATGCGTGCGTGCGTGTGCATGTGTGTGTGTGTGTGTGTGTGTGTGTGTGTGTTCTAAACACAGAAGGGATGACTGGGTTTGACTGGGAGTGGCACAGATAGAGCCATCCCACTACATCTAGTTCCATATCACAGTTAAACAGTACAAACAAGGGCTGGAGAGATAGCTCAGTGGTAAAGGCGCTTGATTCCTTAGGACCCTGGTAAAACCAGATGCACAAAATGATGCATGTATCTGGAGTTTGTTTGCTAGAAGCCCTGATGATGCCCATTCTCTCTTTCTGTCTCTCTTTTTTTCTGTCTGTCTGTCTCTATTTCTGTGAAAATAAATAAATAAATATTTTTTAAAAAGGACAAACAAAATATAAGAAATGCCTTTCTTGGTGCGTCTCCCCCTCAGTGTCAGACTGGGAGTACTTCCTGAAGGAGTTTCCCTACTCTACTTCCTTACTCCCCAACTGTATTCTCTGTGAGTCTCCATAATCAGGATCATCTTTAATGCCCTATTTTTGTTCAGGTTTTTTTTTTGGTGGTGGTGATGATGATGATATGCATGTGTGCCGGTGCACACATGTGTATGGGTACAGGTGCATATATGCTCCTGTGTGCATGTGTAGACTAGAGAAAGGTGTTAGGTGTCATCTTCAGGAATGTTGGCCATCTTTTTGTGACAGGGTCTCTCATTAGTCTGGAGCTCCACTGGCTAGTCAGTGAGTCACAGAAATCTGTCTTTCTCCATTTTCCCAGTGCTGGCATTACAGGCACACACTATCACAGCCTTCGTTGAATCCTGTGGATTACACTCATGCTTGCGAGGCAACCACTTTCCTGACTGTGCTCTCTCCCCAGCCCCCTGACCTGTTTTTCAGCCACTGTATTATGTCTACAGTGAGCACACTAGCACGAAGTATAGGTATTTTACTCATCTCACTTCTCAGTTCCAAACCTGTTGCTATGGTGGCCCATCAAGGTCATTTAATAGTGACTATTGCCTACACTCATATTGTCCTGGGAATGAAGACTGATGTGTTAATTTTCTTGGGCTGCTGTATCAAATCATTGCAAATTGAGTGATTTAAAATAATAGAAATTTTGTAAACCAAATTCAACAACACACCAAAAAGATCATTCACCATTATCAAGTTGGTTTCATTCCAAGGGTATAAAAATGGTTCAATATAAACAAATCCATAGATGTCTTACAGCACATAAATAGATTCAAGGGAAGCAATCACATGATCATGTCATACAAAAAAGGCCTTTGACAAAGTTCAACATTCCTTTATGATAAAAGTTCTGAAGAAACTAGGAATAAAAGTATCACATATCGACATAAAGTATGATAAACATACAGCTAACATTCTCAGTGGGGAAAAACTGAAGCATTTCTTATAACATCAAGAATGAGAACTCTTGCTCATCTTATCCAATATAGTGCTGAATTCTTATCCAGAGAAATAAGACTAAAGAAAGATATCACAGGGATACTAATAAGAAATGAAGAATTCAAATTACTCTATTTGCAGATGACATGATCTTATATGAAAAAAAACCCTAAAGACTGCATCAGAAAGTTATTAGATCTAATAAATATTTTCAGCAAATTAGCAGGGTACAAAAGCAACATACAAAAATCCAATAGCTTTTCTATGTACCAATAATAAACATGCTGAGAAAAAAACCAGTAAAAACAATTCCATTTACAATACTTAAAAAAAATCTAAAAATACCCCTAAGGAGGCAAAAGATGTCTACATTGAAAACTTTGTTTTCATTGATTTTTAATTGAAATATTTAAATTATTTTTAAATGAAATATTTAAGACTTTGAAGAAGATACTAATGATGGAAAGACCGGATCCCATACTCTTGGGCTCCCAAGAAAAGATGCACTATGCGAATGTCTGATAGGGAGGCTACTAAAAATAGAAACTAGGCAATCCAGAATGGTCTATATTTGTTAACCTATACTGTTCTAACTCTCCAATGGAGATTGTATTTGTATTTTTCAGGATATAGCGAGTGAGCTGTGGCCCATATAACCCTACCACC
>PVHP010033830.1:0-19530 GCA_004024765.1 Zapus hudsonius
AATTAAAAAAAAAAAAAAAAAAAAAAGAGGAACAGAGAGTAGAACCGTGATTACACGGCTAAGGGGTAATGGAGGAAAAGTGGTCCAAGGATACCAAACCCCAAATAGACAGGAGGAATGAGTGTTTCTTTAACTCTGAGTGAAATTACACAATGTGATTTACACATCAAGGTAAACAGAGTAGAGAAAACATTGCACATTTCAAAATTGAGTACATTTCCATCACATAAAAGGATGAGTATTTGAGATGGTAGATATGGTGATGGGTGATGCAGTTATTGTATTCACAGATCATAACACTCTGTGACCCATCAATGTAATTACTGCCTGACCAACAAAGCAGTAAAAACTGTAAAAAGAAGACCAACTTTTCTCTGAGTGTCAGGAAGTGTTCTGCATGTTGAAGTAATTCACCTCTGCATACTAGAAGGGCATCCTTCTGTTTGATCCCTCATTTAATGTAACTTATCATTATCGGGATAAGAAAATGTCATCCCATGGGACATGTATGAACGCATTAAGATATAATAAAAAGCCAAATGGGAGAACCCTACATTTAAGAAAAGTGAAAAAATTGTTGTTAATAAATGCCATAGCTATTGACAACTTTTTTCTCTAAGTATTAAAACTTTTTATGCTCCCAGTATTCTATGTTTTAATTTCATTTGTAAAATGAGGATTTATTATATGCCCAGTTTGTAAGGTTATGAGGACTAAATGGTTTAATGCCAAG
This sequence comes from Zapus hudsonius, assembly GCA_004024765.1. Classification (NCBI taxonomy): domain Eukaryota; kingdom Metazoa; phylum Chordata; class Mammalia; order Rodentia; family Dipodidae; genus Zapus; species Zapus hudsonius. Next base: position 734 of record PVHP010033830.1, read on the forward strand.
AAATCACTTGGCAGAATGAACACATAATTGTTCAGTGGATGTTGTTATTATTATAAGTGCTATTAGACTGTGGATTTGGCAGTTAAATTTACATTTAAGGGTGGAAAATATAGCAAATGACTCAGTTGAATGCATTAACTACAATAAAAATATTATATACTTAAATAATTAGGCCTAATATTTATGGCTTCAGATACTCTATTAGTTTTCTATTAGTGTGTACCAAACGACAGAAAGTTCACAGATGAAGCAGAATCCATGTATCAAGTCACATTTTCTACAGGGCAAAGACCTGGGAAAGGCATGCCTGGGTTCCTTCCTCTGGTCCACTGGGCTGGAATGAGGAGAGTTCCTTTCCAGAAGAGGCTCTGGAGATGATTTCTCTTCTCAGCCTGTTCAGATCATTGGCCAGACGGAGTTCTTGAAGTTACAGAGTTGCAGTTCCCAATTCCAGTTGTAAGAACTGAGAACATCGTGTCTCCCAGAGGTCACCAGCCTTCTTTACCATGTGGCTTCATCCATCCATCCAACTATCTACAGAGCTGTCAGTGGAAAACTTCTCTTTCCAAAAGGAGACCTTTGAGGGACTTATCCATCCAGGTTAACCTCTCTATTCAAAGTCAACTGTGTTTGGGATCTAAAAGAATCTGCCAACTCCCTTCCCAGCAATCCCCAGACGGGTGCTAAGTATGAGTGTGTTGGATAGAACAGGGCTAGAACTCTTGGGGGAGGGTCATCTTAGAATTCTCACTGCTATGGATTCATTCTCTTCTCAGGTTTAAAATAAAGCCTGATGGGACATACAGCTAATGGGCAGTGTGAGAACTATAGTTGCTATTGTGTTTACACTGGAAATTTTCCAAGGTTTAGGTATTAACAGAGATGAAACTGCATGAGATGATGGATGTGGTAATTTGACTATTAAAAATATTCCACTCATTATGGACAATTAAAAAAATAAAGAATGCAGGTTAATAAAAATCTCAGTACTAGGAAAAAAAATTCCAGTATGAACACATACACAACCATCATGGTAGAACCTTAAGTACATACAATGAAAAGTTGAGTTGAACAAAAAAATGAGAGTGACTTGTTACGTACAGCTTATAATTTTTTTTGAAATAGTCTCACAAAATTGCACAGGATTGTCTAAAACGTGTGGTCCTCCTCTTATCCCAAGTCGCTGGGATTATAGATGATCCCCCTGCCTTGGGTGTTATGAATAGATGATCTGTGCATATTTCATAATCACACATATGTGGCAAGTCCAAGACTCTTAGCCAGCAAGAAAGAGGGTTCAAGATGCCAGTGACCCTGTATTATTAAACAGTCTTTAGCAAAAACCCCAAATGCAATTCAGTACTGGCTATGTAAATCATTAAACCTTTATAATGCCTGTTTCATCACCTGTAAAAGTGAGAGAGAAAAAATTGACCTCATAGGAATCATTTGAGAGTTTAAATAAATGTTTCACAAAATTGCTAATGCTGGTGAACATCTGTCATTTTTTTTTCTTGCCAAGCTTACCATGTGTGGACACTGTCGTTGAGGGCACTGTGGTTTGGTCCCAGGTACACGCCTTCAGAATTGACACCAGAGCCGGTTCTAGTTCCTTCGGCAAATTTATTGAACACTTAGACCTCAGGAATTGGTAGGAACAAAAAGAATTGGTGGCATCAGAAGTGCGAACTAGTGTGTATTGTGGAGAATGTGTAAGTACTGGATCTTTCTAAGCCTCAGACATGCACGTCATATCTGCTTGATTTTTGCCCAAACAATAAACCATCTTTTTCCTTAGTTTGCTTACTATTGTGTAAGTCAACTTTGTTTCCATGAAATCGGTATATATGTATCTATACTATTTATTTAATTAATTAATTAATTATTTAAATATATAGATACATATACATATGTATAGTAAAATATATATATATATATATATGTGCTCTTTTTTTCCCCTTGCCCCAACTCCTATTGCCCTGGAGTCCCTCCTCAGTGGGGTTATGGTATTCAGCATGGGGTCAGGAAGCCCTCAGTCAATCCCTATAAGGTAGTAGGAGGACCATGCCTCAGACTATTCCTACCCACTCGGTGGCTCTTACAATCTTTTTTTTTTAATATTTATTATCCATAATGAGTTACATTATTTAGTGGGCAAACCATGCGTTGTTATCCCAAATTCCCCACTTCCCCCCCTCCCCATCCCTGATCAGTTGTATATCCTCCTTCGTGGGCTGTCTGTATTAGTCCTTGTGGCAAGGGATCCTGTACACCCCCTCTTCCACAATGTTCCCTGAGCCATGGCAGGCCTGTTGGCAGTCTGATTGGTATTGAGTTCTTTGTAGCCTCTGGATTTCTGCTTTGATATGTTTGGATGAACATTATTTCTGTCACCATCACCCTCAGGCTGGTTGTCAGGCTAGCAGTCAGAGCCTCCTCTGCAGTTTCTCCTGGGCCCTGGCTGATGTGGAAGAGGTGGCAAGTCTCATGGTGGGCAGTCAGCTATCTTCTTGTCTTATCGATGGATCTAGGCTCTCCTCCATTTTCTCAGTCATCTTCAGCTGGTCTGTCCCCTCCCAGGCAGCAGTCCCCAGAATGGGGGCTAACCAATTCATAACAATGAATCTAACCTTGGTGTGAAACTCATGCACTCAGCAGACTCACAATCCATTAAATCAGTTTTAATATATTAATTTCATTATCTAAGATCATGTTAAAATTAATTCCTAGCCATTATACTAAAAGGTATATAATAAGAACCCCCCCATGTGAGTCACGTGTTGGGGTATGGTACAGTCGGGGAGCAACAGGGTGTTCCCTGTAAGTCAAAAGCTAACCACACTTAAAATAGAACATATCTTGGAATCAAATTCATATGATTTCTTAATTAAGTTTAAGAAATAAAGTAAAAAGTGTTCTGTTAAAAGAAAATGAAAATATACCAGTACCCAACCTCACACTGGGACAAGTCTAATTCAAAAGTCCAAGAAGAGTCTCAGAACCACAGAGGAAGGATGCAGAGGGGGGAGGAAGGGGGCAGGAAGAGACAGAAGAGGAATTGGTCAACACTTGGGTCATTATATATGTTCATTTCACCACCTCCAGCGCCCAAGGGCTGTAAACTATGGTCAGCACTTACCACCTCTCCTTGTGTGTTACTCAGGGCTAGGCAGGCCTTCAGCTGCTCTTTTCTCTTAGAACTCAGAAGCCAAGCAATACAGCCCTAGGTCACCATTCCAAACAGTCCAGCTTGCTTTTCGTCAGGGGCATGTGAACCATCAGGCTGGGATGCTTAACTCCAAGGCTGTCCTTGAACCCAAACAGTAATCCTAACCACATCTTGGCAACCAAGGGTAAACGGTGAACAAGAGAATGTGAGGGTTTCTTTTGACTTTATCCTCCTCACTAAGTGCTTCTCAGGAGGTGGATTTCATCCAGCCATTTATTTCTACAACTGGAATTAAATTTTTCTGGCTTTGCCATTTCCTATCCCAAGATGCCCAGCGGTGCTGTCTGCTCGATATCTAGGGAAGAGCACTTCTATTCTATATTTTAATTAGGTCCTGACATCTGGTGCAGCCTGTGAGCGCTTCTTTGCACACCTGCAGGCCATTGGCTGTAAAGGCCCCCAGGATATGTGGAGATTGTGCGCACAGATGGAGGCGATGGTCGTTTAATTTAATAGAGCCATTGTGTGGGCCTTGTCGAATGTGCCACACTTGTGAAATGAGGGTCCCTCTCAATTCCAGGCACCCGCTTCTCTCCCATCAATCTCCTAGAAGAAGTCAGTGAGGACAGGAGCTTGGCATCTGAGCAGTCTTGGAAGCCTTTCACAGAAGAGAGAGGTGGAGCTCAGTGAAGGAATTGATTTTCTAAAGACAATGAAATTTACCAATGTCTGAATGATCATCTTCCCTCTTCTGTAAGCAATGTGCCCTGGGAAGCACCAGCCTTCTGCACAGAGCCTGTGCCATTCCTTTGTGCAGGGGAAGGTGTTCACCTGGCACCGGGGATGCTAAGGAGATGGTGGGTAGGTGGACAGGAGTCATGAGCTAGTGGGTTTCCACATCACTAGGGAAGAACCCTTTTCCATACCCTGGGGCCACCAACCCAAGGCTGAGGCTCTGTTTTGCTGGAGCCTTGGCTTTTACATTCATCTTACTGCTGTATCTCCAAGATTTTTTCATAGTATCCTATGTAGCTGATGGTTCTATAAGCATCTATAACAAGCCAGAGGAGGTGGTTTTGCCAGGCCACTGAGACCCATTAGTTTCCCGAATACATCCTTCAGGATGTTCTCAAAGCTTTGAGCCCACCCTGGGTAGCTTGCTAAAACTTTCCACTTGTCAGTATGTTTACTGGCTGTGAAACTGGGATACTCACTGCTAGCTTACAATGCTTCCTAATTACCCCCTGCATGCCCAGGGATTCCCAGCTAGCTTACATCTACCGGAGGAGACAGAGAACTTGTCGCATAGTGACCGAAGATGTAAAGCCAAAGACTACCCACTGTGGTCCTGATGAAACGTGGAGAGGAAAGGGAATTGTCTAAGATCCAGGAAAGGGAGAAAGATACAGTGTTAGATCTTGATGCATGGGTAGTCAGAGAATTGTGAGAAATCTCCAACATATAAAAAGAAACGTAAAGGTTAGACTAATAATGGAGAGGGCAGACTTCCAGCTATATAAAAATCTAGGTAAATAGGATCATTTGTCTAAACCTTAGATTTCTCTTTTTTAAAAATGAGATAATGCTGCTTCACTTTCAGCAACAATCACAATTTTACAAGGCAATATGTATAAAAATCATAGCAAAATTATGGATGTGTAAGATAAATACCTAATCAATAACAAGGATGAGTGGAAAGAAGAAAAAAAACTGAAGAACGACAGTGGCAACAATGGCCAAGACCTCTAAGCAACTAGAAAACACGAAGAGGCTCTTGAATTCTGGGAAGGAGCAAGGATTACCTAGGGTGAAGCATTAATTAGCTTCCGATAGGATAGGGACTCAAGAACACCTACAAAACTGTGGCTGGACAAAGAAATGCTGAAGCAAAAACAGACAAGCGAGGAAAAGTTGACCCACATGTAAGGCAAAGGAGCCCAGCTCCAAAAGATTGTACTCCCCGGTGTAAAACATAAGTATTGGATATAATTTTAAAAACTGCCAAGAATACCAAATTTCCATTTGTCTACTAGTCACAGTGCAAAAACAGCCACTTCCAGGTGTGGTTATCATATTCACAAAGGTCTAGACACATCTGCACACATCAGCTTAGTAAGAATCTGGGATTCTGTTAGGGAGATGATATTTTTGTGAAATAATCCAGATTCCAATATTTGGGGGGGGGCATTATCAGAGTAATCTGTTATTTTTGGATTTTCTTTTTTTTAATATTTTATTCATTTTCAAGCAGAGAGAGAGAGAGAGAGAGAGAGAGAGAGAGAGAGCACCAGGGCCACCACCTTGTGGGTCTGGCTTATGTGGGACCTGGGGAATTGAACCCAGGGCCTTAGGCACTCAAGGCAAGTGCCTTAACCGCTGAGCCATCTCTCCAGCCCTATTTTTGGATTTTCTGAGGCCATACCTCCCTCTATTTAAAGCAGAGTATAAAATTTTCCTTGTATTGAAATAATAGTTGTACTTCATCTCATTGTCACAGATGTTTAATTTCAAATTAAGAACTTTGTCATCTGATGGGTTCATATATTAGGATTATCAGTATATATGTTTGCTTCACTTTTCTGAAACATTCTTCTCATTTTTCCAAAGGGGTAAAAAATGGTAATTTTTTTCCTTTTCTAGATAGAAATATAGGCAAGTATTAAGCACTGTGAGTGAATGACAGAATGAAATCAGTTATTCAAAGGCGGCTCATTTTATTACATTGCCAAAATGAGGGCTTCTTTAGATTGTCCAAGCACTCCAGGGAAAAATGAAGCATTGAAAATGGCTCTAGCACCCTGACTCCTGAAAGCCTGGGACTCCACCACTAAGATTAGAAAACCCCGTGGAGACTGAGCAGGGTCAGGTGTTCACCAAGATCTGGGTGAATGTGATTATATGAAGTGGCACCATATTTACCCTCAGGACAAACTGCAGTCTGGTCAGAGGAAGAAATGCAATGCAATGCATTTTTCAGAAAGTGAAATTTAATTCACTTAAGAGCTATCATTTATTGTAAGATCACCTTCTTCCAAATGTTTCAGCAAAGGAAAACCACAGTGAGAATGAGAGTATTGTGTGTTTATTTGGTTTTGCTTTTTTAAATGACCTTCACTAGAAAAGCATTCATTAGCTGCCAAAATATCCTTGGAAAAATACTGCAGAAGGCTGGGAATGGCTGTCTGGGAAGCAGAAATTTCTTATATAGGCTATTGGGACACAAAGAGCAATCCCGGTACCTTTTATCCATGGGTATTTAGGCATCATGATTAATAATCTCGGTTGTTGTCTTGATTGGATTTTCCTAGGAGGAAAAATCTCTGGGCTTGTCTCTGAGTGAGATCCGAGATTAGGTAATGGAGTTGAGAAGCTCCATGCTAACTATGAAGATCTTGAACTGAACACAAAGAGGAGAATGATCTTAGCACCAGCACTCATCTCTCTCTCTCTGCTTCCTGACTATGGGCACAATGAGACAGGCTGCTTCATGCTCCTGCCACCAACCATGATGGACTGTAACCTTAAACAGTGATCCATAATACACCCTTCCTTTTGTCACAGCAATGAGATAAAGAACTCATATAGGCATATCCAGGAAGCAAGGTGTTAATAAAATGAATTCTTCCTTGAGCTATTAATACATCAAGTAGCATGTACACCTCCTGTTCTTACAACACCAACACTGCTGTCAGAGGTCAGTGTGGAAGTGGAGCTGTTGCCTTGTGGCAAGATTAGCCCTTCTTAATGCACTTAGAATAGGACAAGGTGCTCACTCTGTTGATTAGCCTCATCCCAGGTCACTGGTGTTTTAACAGCATGGTGAACCACTGACATGCCCTTCTGAGGGCAGCCAGGATCCTGCCTGTGTGGTGGAGTACACTTATCTGTGGTTGTCTAAGGACTAGCGTTCTTGTTCACAAAGAATTCCTGACCTAGAACCAGATCAGAAATAAGAGATGAGGTCTGGAGAGATGGCTCAGTGGTTAAAGGTGTTTGCCTCCAAAACCTAACCACTTGGGTTTGATTCCCCAGTACCCACATGAAGCCAGATACACAAAGTTCATTTGCAGCAGCTAGAGGCCCTGGCATGCCCATTAGCTCTGTCTCCTCTCCTCACTTCTTCTCTTCTCTCTCTCCTTATGAATAAATAAAAATATTTTAAATGAGAGATGAATTATTATAGTCAAACAGGAAGCAGAATTTAAATAGTACAGTATTCACACACACCCCAGGAAATTTCTGAAAAGAAAACAATTAGTGCTTGGTGAAAGATGAAATGTTTGCATGGAAGAGGTATAAAGAGATACTAGAAAGAGCACCCCCAAAAAGCAGATGTATGATATTCTTTTGGCTCAACAGGCATATTAACTATTTTTAGCCTATTATATCTATAAAACATACACTCTAATATTTGATGTGCAAGTCAGCTTTCTAGTACTGTGAAAAAAGATAATCAACCTTAATGGAGGGAAGGTTTATAGGAGGTCATTGTTTCAGAAAAGTCAGTCCATGGTCACTGGGCCTTGTTGTTTGGGGGTCTGGGGTGAGGCCCCCCAAAATCATGTTGCGAAAGTAGAGCTCACCTCCTGATATTCAGGAAGCAATGAAAGAAAACTGGGAAGAGACTGGAATTCCAATATCCCCTTCAAGGGCATATCCCTCAGTGACCTAGCTTCCTGCCCACCCCCTAAAGGTTGTACCACCTCATAATAATTTTGTGGGCTTGTGCCCACTGTAGGATACGTGGTTCTTTAGGGGTCATTCAAGATCCCAACGAAAGTATTTGGAAAGACCAGATTTATTTAGAATGATCTTAGATGTTAGTACATGCCTTGCTGAGTTCAGTAAAACACACAAAGTGACAATACACTTTGAAAAATAAAAACTTTCCTTTCTTATGCATTCATGGTTATCAATGCATCATTATTATCTGGATTAGAGCCCTGGAATAAGTTATGTGTTTACCTGTGTTACTTTCCTGATACAATGTAAGAACTAGGGTGTTATTCAAAATGTGAATTGTCATTCCAGAAGTGGGTCTGAAAAAAATATAATACAGATGGATCGACAGACAGATACCAAGGCAAAGCTGTCCTTATCATGAGGGTTACAAAATGTTCAATGGTGGCTGTAGAATTCTATTAAAAGTCAGATAATAAGGCAAACTCAGAGAAAATAATTAGAGCTTAAAAGGCCTCTGAAAGGCAAATCCAAGTCTCTCTTAAAGATTCTTAAATTGTAATTTTTTTGTGATTCAAAAGGAATTCTAATAATCATGTAATAATTTATGATGAATTGAGCTTCTGCTTTGATGGTTATATTGAAGTTGAAAGTCTGGTATCCTCAGAGACCTGAATCCAGCTAATTATCCTACTGTTTCCCAAGAAAATCATGTACAATGGCTAACTGCAAAAATAGATGAAAATTACTACATTATTCATAGCTATGAAAATGTTGCAAAGCTCTGATTTTTTAAAGTATTAGTGGAATTAGAGAACTTATTGAGATCTAAACCACTATTCTTACATGTAGGCTCACTATTCTCTCTCCCTTTTTCTCTCCCTCTCTTTAAAATGAGAGATGAATTATCATAGTCAAAAAGGAAACAGAATTTAAATAAACAGGTACAGTATTCATATTTCTACCCTAAAGGAAGATTTTTCTGAAAACAATTAGTTTTTGGTGAAAGATGAAATGTTTGCATGGAAGAGGTATAAAGAGGTACTAGAGAGAGCACCCCAAAAAAGCAGGTCTATGATATTCTTTTGGTTCAACATGCATATTAACTATTTTTAGCTCTCTCTCTCCCTCTCTCTCCTCTCTCTCTCTCCTTCTCTGTCTTCCCATGTAAATCCCAGTATTCTGAAACATCTTGAAAGAAAAAGAGAGGTGACCACACCCCAAGATGAGCAAAACCTATTCATCTATCATCTTTGGACACTGAATCCAAAGAGACAGTGGCTAGAGTCCTCCCCTAATGACCAAGACAGGAACAGACTTGTTTTTCAAGGTATAGTTGCATTATTCTCCAGTAACCCTTCCTTCTGCCTCTGTAAAAACAGTATCTACCATGAACTAAGTATATGTTAGATACTGTTCAGAGGGTTTTATGTGCTTTACCTTATTATACAGAACTCTATTGAACTCAGGTTACAGATAAGAAACGACAGGAATGAAAGGCCAAGTATCACCTACTGCAGCGATGCACCTAGTATTTAAAGATTGACTGTAAGAAGCCTCCTGTTAAGTTATCATGGAAAATTCACTTTCACCACCACCCCACCCTAAGCTGTTGACTATGAGTGGCCTCCACAGCCAAAGAACCATCCAGCCTAGGATACCAACAATGCTCAGGCTGAGAAATCTTATCTGTAGCCACACAAAGAAAATGAGGCTGCATTCTCCACCATGGATTTTGATGAGTTCAGAGAGGGATAAGGACACATCTAGTTCCTCTTTCCTCTGAACACCCTCACCCTCACCATATGGTTTCCCCATCGACCCATTTTAATAGTCCTCTTTTCTAAAAGGCCAAGGAACCACAAAGCCAGAGGGAGCTATAGTACTGAGATCACCCAGCTTGGATTTCAGCTCTCTTCCACTGGAATCATATCGAAAACTTCAATCTCTCCACTGAGGATGAAGGTGGAATGGGAATGAAGGAGAGGGGACAAAGAATAACCTGATGGGGATATGAGCAATTTGCAATATGTTCTTATATTAAAGTTTCCAATAAAAAATTTAAAAACACCAAAAAATAATTTCTATATCTGCCCACCAATAAAAATGCAGACATGTCTCAAATGATCCACAGAATAGAAAGGAAATCAGTAGTTTACTGGAAGATGGGGTGGAGAAGGTCAAGGACTTGTAAAAGGGCCAAAGGACACTGAGGGACAGCATGTTCGTATCTTGATTGCAACGATGACTTCATGAATGTGCACATATGCCAGAGCTCATCAACTTGCACACTTCTTCAAATGCTTAAAGTGTGAAATAAAAAGGTGCACAACTACATAAATACAGGCGATCTTTGGATGCTAATCCCCATTTCAGGGTCTGTGGCATCGTTGTCCCTGAAGTACTAATGTGACAATGGACACACCGTACCCGCTTTCTGTCGTGCCAGCCTCAGGAGATCTCCCAACCTCTGCCATCTCTAAGGAGACACAGCTACCTGACGGATAACCTGCCCATCCACAGAGAACTGAAACGACAGCAATTACTTCAATGGTGCACATTGGTGACATGGGAAGCCTCATCCTGATTAGGTATGGACTGAGTGTGCCAATCATTTTAGAATCAAAAGCACAGCTTGGATGTCACCCAAGTCACATTGTCAAAAGATATCATGGAGCACATCTTTCATTTCCAAAGATCCTGGTAAAGCCTCCTCCTGACTCACCGCCCTGTATTTATGTATTCACCTGAAATCATGTCTCTGAAAGCTTTACTTTGACTTTTCAGTCTCCTACTGACCAAGCAACGGTGAAATCCAAGCCACAAAAGGACCACAGTTCATCAGGATGGACTGACTTCCTGGCAACTGTCTTCAGTATGGGTCAGACATGTACATAAGAGTTAAGAACTTGCAGGGGATGGTTTGGGAGGACGATTGTGATACTCTTCAACAACCTGACTAATTTTAGCTTTCTCTGTGTCTGTGAGGGTGAACGGAAAGGCGCTCCTCGATAACAGAAACTACAGCACACTTTGAACCCAAATCCTGTCCAAAAGCCCACTTGATAAATAACCTAGATGTATGTCCTTAGCAAACTTTTGTTGTTTTGTTTTCTTTTCCACGGAAGGGTCTTGCTCTAGCCCAGGCTGACCTGGAATTCACTCTGTCGTCTCAGGTTGGCCTTAAACTCATGGTGATCCTCCTACCTCTGCCTCTTGAGTGCTGGGATTAAAGGTACGGGACACCACGCTTGGCTTTAGACAAGTCTCTTAATGTCTGTAAGTCTTAGTTTTCTCTTCTGTGATGTGGGAAAGCTGTTGTAAGGTTAGAATATGATATGATCTTTAAAGAGCCTTGTGTAATAATAAGCCACAGTTCTGAACATGGGGTACGAAGTCAGTACATGATGCATTCCTGACTTGACTTACTCTATAACACTCTCTAACTCCAGTCCCTTACCTTTAAAGTCAAAAATGGAAAGATCTTCTTGTTTATAAGGTTACCATGTGAATTAAATCAGTTCATACATGTAAACCATTTTCAACAGTTCCCGGCACAAATAGGAATTCCGTAGCTGTTAGTTCCATCACCATTATTATTGCTATTTGTTATATCACATAATGGACAAATGATAGGCATTTTTTAATTTAAATCTGTTTGGTCTTCAGAACAAATTCTCCCCCATATCGTGGCAGCACCATTATTTGTAAGGAACTTCAAGTGTTCTTCAGATGCTGATGAGAATGATATCTTTTTCTGTGAATTAGTGCGTGTTGTTCAGCAAAGCAAATAGAATAATAACTAACGTGAGATTTTAATTATCATGTATGTCAGCGATGTTGCTTTGTAAATCAAAACTAATTGATTCTGAACACTCACTACTTCCTCAAGCCACCTCCCAGCTCAAGAGTAGGCCTGCTGTTTTCTGTGTAGATGGAAGGGTTTCAAAATCAGGAGAGTGTCGTTTACACCAGGGCCAGTTCATGGCCAGGAACGGTGCCTTCCCCTGCCGAGCTCCAGCAGGGTCTGTAACCTAGAAAGGACCAGGTGCTCCTTCTCAGGGATGCTGGAGTATGGCCACCCACAGCGGCTCTGATAACCTGTCCTTCAGAAAATGGTCCAGACTTTTGAATCAGTGATTTTGTCTTCTACATCCTGTGGGACACTCCTTAATATGACGGGCTCAGTACCTTAACTGGTTGTTGCATAAACCAGTACATTTGTGTATCTAGAAACCTGATTTTCAAACTTATATTTGCTCACACTGAATCTTGCATAGGATGGGATTCATGAAACAGAAATGAAGAGGAGCTGCTTGTTGGCACTGCTACTGAGGGCACAGAGAACAAAGGGTTAAGGATGTCTGAGTAGGTGAAATTCCGATAATTCAGTAGGCATTTCCCAGCTCCATCAACCCTGACTCCCAACCCCCACAGGCAAGCCACAGGAACCAGCATTCCCATCTCAGCATGACTGGCAATGGGTGTCAGACCCAAGTAACAAATTTCCTTGTATCCATCCCCAGGGACCATGGCTAGAATCACGTATTTCCCGCCAATCAGGCCCCCAAATGAGGTATTCTCAGGTTGTCCATACTCACCTATCCCAGTGCAGGCTGCTAACTCACCATTCCCATTCTCATTCACTCATTCATTCTCTCTCTCTCTCTCTCTCTCTCTCTCTCTCTCTCTCTCTCTCTCTCTCTCTCTCAAATAAGTAAAACATTTTTCTGTCTGCCTGTGTGTGTGTGTGCACCATGGCACATGTGTGGAAGTCAGAGACAACTTTGTGGTGTCTGCTCCACTGTCTTTTAGACGGGGTATCTTCCTGCTGCAGAAGAACTGCCGGGCTGTGGAGGAAGGTCAGACGAGCTGGCCTGTGAGCTTCAGGTTCCCCTGGCTCAGCTTCCCATTGTCATAGTGTGTTGGGATCACAGGCGCATGCGATCTGCCTGTGTCTGTCTTTACATGGTATCTAGGGAATTGATTCTGGGCCAGCAGTATGTGCAAGCAAGTCCCTTTAACTACTTAGACAGCTGTCCAGTCCCCTCTTTGTCTTTAAAACAGAGATCACATTAGTATTGACCATATTGTGTTGTGAGGAACAAATGAAATTACAGCAGCAGTAACAAACTCAGTTTACAACAGGGTACAGACTCCATACAGAGAACATTCCAGAACATTACATAGCCCCAGAGACTTTGTTATGAATATTCATGTTATGGTCAGTGAAGGTCAAGGTAAAAGATTCATTTCCACAGGAGGGCCCGGTTCTCCACTGTGATTGGTGGCAGAGTACCTTAGTCTGTTGTTATCCTTTCCATTGCCATGGGTGTGTTGGGATCACAGATGCATGCAATCTGCTTGCATCTGCTTTACATGGTGGCTAGGGTATAGAATATAAAACATAGAATATAACTTGATTCATCTATAGTTTTGGAGTCCTAAGCAGGACAACGTCAGAGCAAAAAGTGCAGGGGAAGTAAATGCCTGTGAAAGACAGCGCACATGGTGATGGCTTTATAACACCCCCATGTTCTCTGGTGAGAACTAATCCAGTCCAGGAAGAGTGAAAGTTCCCTCACTCCTGCAGGCCAGCATCAGAGCCCCAAGGAACCCCATACCTCCCACTGGACCTCTCTTCCCTACACTGTTGCATCGAGAAGCCTCCATGTGAGTCAGGGTGGGGCTGACTAATCCAAACACCACACATAGTTGTTGGGTTATAAACTTGCAGACCAGGATTCTCACTGAGTCTCTGGACATCTTCCTCTGTGACCTCTGGCAACCAGGTCAACTCTCTGGACTTCAGGGTTATCCACATGTCCACTTCATAGCATTGGCGAATGAGAAACTTTCCAGACAAAGCTAAAGGCTCTACAGATAGAAGGGGTCATGTTTTATTTTCCTTTTTCTTCAAACAAAAAGTGAGGATGGCTTGACTTCGCCCTAGCTTACCTTTATTTTCTTATACACACAAATACCTTACTATGTGACCGTATATTTTTTTCATTTAACTTCAGTATTGGAAATGAGGTTGCCCTAGTTAGAGTCAGAAATGTCTAAGAGCAGCTGTCTTTCACTCCTACGTGGAGAGCCAATTAGAGGGCTGTGCACTAGCCCTGGGCCCCAGAGAACCTTCTGCTGATTGTTATACAAAAGGCCTTGTGTTCAGAGATCCTGAGTCCTTATATCATGACCTAGTTCAGCCAAGAAAAAAAAGTGAACCATATCCCTCTTGGCCATCCCTTACCACAGACATATGAGTGTACATATTCATGCACACACGTGCGCATGCACACACACACACACACACACACACACACACACACACACACACACACACACTTTCTCCAAACTAGCATTTTAGAATTTCTCCTGTCAAGCCTTTGTGATACTCCAAAGTGAGCATCAGTCTGACTGCAGTAATTCGTGTAAGCTAAGATGGACCATGTTGACCAGTACCAAAAAGTTTCTTAAATGGTATAAAAGCATTAAGTAATTGAAAAGGAGTCATTTGGGCTACAGAACTTGCAGATAGAGGAATAAATTCTCATATCCTGCTAGTAATTAGAAAAGAGAGTTTCCCCTCTACAAAACAAAGTAAAAGGACTAGACCCTTATCAGTTGCCATGGCAACTGAGATTCACTACATGCTTAGTTCATTCTGTCACTATGGAAGACTGAAGAAGAAGAAGAAGGAGAAGGAGAAGGAGAAGGAGAAGGAGAAGGAGAAGGAGAGAGACTGAGCTCCTCTGATTTTTTTTGTCAAATATTCCAAAGTGACATTTCATGGCATAAGCCTGACACACCTTCATGAGTGTGAAAGGAGAGCAGAATAGAAGGAGAACAGTAAGCCTGGGGCAGGAAGGATGTGTTCCAGATTAACTAGCTGTGGCTGGTGAGGTCAGTGCCAAAAACACTGGAGGGAGCAAAAGAAAGCCATAAATATTTATTGAGTACCACATGCCTAGTGCTCTGCTTAAATAATGCACATGCTTTGATCTCTAAGAGCTCTATGTCTGGGCTAGAAAGACAAACAAGTCATTAGAGTTGGAGGGGCCAGGGCATGAGTGGAATTAGTGTAGGTGGCCAGTTGTTTACAGGGATGGATGGAAGGACGGTTCCCACAAACATTATCTATGTTGGTATCTGAAGAATGTGTAAGGGAGACCAGGTGAAAAGTCCTGGGGCCTTTATGGTTCGAAGAATGTTCAGAGGCCTTCGGGAGAGAGGAGCTGAGGATTTGGAGAGTGCTGGGAGTTCAAGGTGACCAGAGCAGTGGATAATGGGGCTTAGGATGAGGCAGGAACAAGGCTGCTATGTTTGCAGGGGTTAATCTGTGAAGTGGCTATACTAAGGGTATGAGGGGTATGAGATAGATCTAGAAGGTAAGGAAGAGTCGTGAGGAACAGGTTTGTGGTGAAGTCATACCACCAGCAGAATGAGAAATGTTTCTGGAACCAACCAGGAATGGGGCAGGAAAGGAAAGGCACACTGTAAAGCCACTATGGGGTAACTAGACATCACTAATTGCAGTGGCACTGGGGTGGTATGAAATTCTAGAAGTTTAGTGGGTTTAAAACCAGCAGTGCTTAATAGGATGAAGCAAACTATGAAGTCATGCTGCAGAGAGACCAAGGCAAGGGTATGCTGCTCACTGAACAGGGCTCAGTGAGCAGGAGCAGTTTGTGGCCATTTGACGCACTGTAAATAAGCCAAGGTGCTTTGGTCACTTGAAGCCTTTAGCATGTGTGAGCTGTTGATGGTTCAGTGGGTAAAGTGCTTCCTGTGTAAGCATGAGCCCTGAGTTTGATTCCCAGAACCATTTCAAGCCAGATTCACTGGTGTGTCTGTAATCACAGCACTCCTAAGGTGAGGTGGGAGGCAAAAGGAGAATCCCTAAAAGCTCTCTGACTTGCTAGCCTGGCTTCTGCAATGGTGAACAATAAGCAGACCCCGTCTCAAGGTGGAGAGTGAAGACTGACACCCAAGGTTGGCCTCTGACCTCCATACGCTCTCCAAGGCATAGGCACCCACACTCACACACCTATGCATAAATCATACCCACATACACAAAAGACTTGCACTAGTTAAGCTTTTGTGTGAGGTTGGATATGGGTATGTTCAGCACTATGAAGGGGTGACATGTTTAGCTAAGGATGTCACCATGGGGATTCTGGAGGCTCCTGTGTAAACCCAATTATCAGGTCTGTAAAAGCAAACACTGTCTCTACACAAAGGGGCTGAAGGTTCCTAGGAGGGTTTATTTGTTCAATGTCTTTTTCATATGGGGGAGGAAACGCCCAAGAGTGACGGCTCTATGATGTGCATAGAATTCTGCCTTCTCAGACAGTAGGTCCTTCCTTCCTTTGTTCCTTCTTCCTTCTTCCCTTTCTCCCTCTCTCCATTTCTTGTTTGCATGTTCATGTTCAGTATGGAATCATGCTACCCAAATTTGCCTCTGACAATCCTGTGTATGTGGTCTCAATAAATCCTTTAACTTCTGAGAGTATCCATTTCCTCGTCTATAAAGGAGAGATAATCTTTCCCAAATGATGTGATAAGAGTTCAGGTCATATATTCAAGGGGCCATGTCTATGGCCTTGCACAAGGTAGCCACTGAACCAGCAGTAGCTACCTTCATCTTTTAGAACAATAATAATAAGATTGCTTTCCAGACTCTCAGCCCTTCCTTCCTTCCTCCCTCAAATTTCCTAGGATAACTATGGCTGCATAATTCCCTCCCCTGCCCTGAGGGGAGCATATAAGTTCAGTGGTTATGAAATACCAACAAACATCAGAAAGGACTGGAGAAAAAAATGCTATTCCACTCTAATCCTGTGACTGCTCAGGAATACCAGCCCACATCACTCAGACTGGCCCCGAGAAGTTTCTATTCCTTTGCAAAGCATCTCTGTACGAGGGAGGCCCAGTATGAGTGGGCAGCCTTCTCAGAAGGCAGCTCAGGACAAGAGGCAGGAGATCCAGAAAGCGCGAAGCTACTGTTGTGCTCACCACACTTTTTTTGTACGCAGTGGCTGTGTGAAGGGTGGATGAAGGGTATTTGGTTTTAATTGGGAAATGCTATCAATTGTCCTAGGCTCATTTAAAAATCCATTAGTATCAGGAAGCGGACAGATTAAGCAATGAGGAAAGGAAAAGGAAAAACTGTCAGCGCCCTGCTTTGTAGGGAATGTACAGTCTGTCTAAAGCTTCGCCAGCGAGAGCAGTGCTGAATGCTAAGAAGCTGCTAAAGTCGATTTCAAGAGGCTGGGGAGGGAGAGGAGGCGTCTGGGCCAATGCACACCAAGTCCTGGGCAAGCCTGTTGTTCTCTGCTTCCAAAGATGAAGTTGCTAAGATCCACACTGCATGTCAGGTGCTTGCAGCTGCTTCTGGCAGCCTGGTGGCTGTGCCTTCCAGCTGTGGGCCACATCAACATCTGCAGCGAGCCATCTCCACCCGACTGGGCGATCCCTTCATCCTGAGAGTCATCAGTCAGGTTAAGGGTCCATGCAGACAGAGAGAAGGGCATTAGCACTGTGCTGGAAGGTGGATGAGGAGGAGAGAAGAGGGAATGATGGGAAGACAAAGGTGGAAGCAAATGAACAAGAGGTGTGTGGGGGGGCTCTGTGTGTTCATGTTCCTTTTTAGCATTGCTATAACAAAATGCCACAAACTAGGTTTCTTAAACAACACATGTATATATTCTTGTATAGCTCTATAGGCTGGAACGTGGAGATCAAGAGGGCTGGGTTCCCTCTGTCAGCTCACCTGACAGATCCTTCCTTGTTGTTCCAGCTCTGTTAGCCCAGGTGGCCTTGGCCAGTAGTGACATCACGCCAATCTGTGCCTCTGTCTTCCATCACCATTTTTCTTCTGTGTTTGTGTCTGTCTGTTCTCTCTCATGTTACATCTTCCTAGATTAGCATCCACCCAATCCAGTGTGGCCTCATCTTACATTAAATATATCTACAAAACCTTCTTGCCAAATTAGGGAAGTCACGAGGATTTAGAAGGCAGCTAGCTTACAAGTCAACTCATGGCAGGTTGTTTAGAAGGCTTTAGTCTAGGACTTCAGTCAAGCACTATCAATGATGCAAGGGAGGTTGGAAAAATACTAGTCAAGAATTGAGGCTCATGGGTGGAAATGCCTGCAAAAGAAAGGTAAGGTTGCATCATCTCCAGAATAGGAAAATGGTGATTGCCCCTTAGCCTGGCAGATCATTGGGACCACAGTGGACTACAGCGCATTCTCTTGATAAAGGCAACGGCTTCTCAGCCCAGCCATTGTCACCTTGTTGTACTGTAGTCCACGGATGCCAGATCTGATATGGAGCCAAGGATCCAAGATTCTAAGTGAAATCTCTCAATTTTGCTCAAAACTTAAGCAGGCATGTTTTTTTCCTCCAAACATGATACAAGCCAAACTAATCCCATTTGAAAACAAGGTTGAGCTTACAATGTGACTTTGGGCAATTCTCCTCATATCTCTGGGCGACCCCTTCCTAATAAGGGATGAAATGGTCTTAATCATGTCAGACAGCAGGGTGATGAGTTTGGATATATGGGATGCCAGACTCACTCTGCAGATACGGATGGATTTAGTGGAAGAAAGCAGATATACAAATTAGGAAGCTCAGCAGCCTCCTGCAGTTGTTCTTGGCATTATTTAAGTGATCGATTTAAAGCTGCTAAAGTAAATGTCTACCCCAGCCTAATGCTGAGTAATTTCCCTCTGGATGTTTAAGCACTTACAGGCTCTCCTCCCTGAGTAAGGCTATTTAGCATGAAGTTAAAAGCATGTTTCTGAGGGAGAGATGTGAAGAGGAGAGAGTCTAGGAGATAGTAAAGAGCACATAAGAGTGTAGGCAAAACCTGAGTCTTGGTTATAATAGGACCAATGGCCACAACCAATCACTAGTGTTCTCTGCCTGTCTGCTGTGT